>JAVTVY010002994.1:0-34452 GCA_036873755.1 Hanleya hanleyi | reverse complement strand
TTTAGCCCGTCGTTTCAAGGCTTGTCGGGGTGCTGTGCCTCCCATCACATCACCTGTCACGCGCAATCCACTGCGTACCGCTTGTTTGCCTACCGCTTTGACACCCCGTGTCACCAAGGGTAAGAACGTTTTCACAATGCTGCCCAGTATGTTTCCCAATCCGTGACCTCGTTGCATGCGTGCACTGCTAAAGATGGGCAAGCCTCCTCCCGTTTGTTTCTTGTAGTAGTCGGCATAGCTGGGTGTATGGCACTGGTAAGGCACGTACATTATACGAAGTGAGGAGAGCGGGCTTGTCGGAAATGAAGTGTCAGCACCACTTTTCCTCGTTCGAATGCGACCGGGCGTCCCGTGTCATCTCTTATATCCACCGTGATCGTGTTGATATCGGTATGTCGTACGGGTAGGTAGAGTATATGGTTGAAACTCTGGTTGACTTGATTGCCATACGACTTGCTAATGGGCACCACCCGTAACAGAGGTGTGTTCACATCGCCCACAATATGGCTGTCCACTGCGTCCGAGTAGACGTAGAGTCCGTACATGCCTACTTTCATATCCATCACATCGTCACCGTTGTCGGTGGTGGGCCCCGGGTACACCCTGTAAGGCAGACCTAACATTTGCTGTAGTGTAGGACTGAGTTTCACAGCCACGTTAGGGCTCAGCAGGATACAGGCCTTGTCGTTGTGTGGGTTGACAGTCAAGATCACGTGATTCTTGAAGGGATAGACTTTCAGCGGTTTTGAAGTATTCGTGGCCTCCCGTAGAGACTTGTACTCCAACAAGGACAGCAGACCCTCTATGAACTTCTGGGGCGTATCGTATTGGCCTTCGGGGAGAATGAGTTTGGTGACTTTGCCTTCGTACGTCACTTCGTACCATACTTCTTGGTCTCGTACGTTGTACCACGAGTAAGGGTACTGAATATCTACCAGTCCACATTCCCACCGACCCGGTAAATGTAACGGTTGTGGTAATTGAGTGACATACTTGGCCAAGGTGTTGTCAGGAAACACATCGAGTGAACTATTACTGGGCAACGTCAGGTAAAACATGACGACTGAGTTGTTCTGCCTTCTGCACCGGGTTTTTATAGGGGTTCACCCCCTTAGTAGGGTATCCCTTAGTAGGGTTCCCAGGCCTTGGGCGCCTTACCTCGGCGTCGTGATCGTCGTGGCGGTGGTGTGGCCGGTATAGAGGTGGCATAGGGGTGAAAAGAACGGTCCCGCCGTGAGGGTGTTTTGGGCGGCGTCTGCGGTTGCCATTCACGTTCCCAGGTATGGGGCCGTCGAGAGGGTGCTTGCATCCACTTCAGGCGTTCACGATTTCCTACCAATTCTTGAGGGGTGTGTGTGTCTTTTAATCCCTGAGCAAAGGCTTCCCAGGCCGGTGGATTAGAGTGTTTGCGAGAACGTACCATATCGTTGATTAAATCGGTCATATGAGACCCCGGCACCACTTGGTTTCGAGTCAGCAGTTTTCCTTCAGCGTTCCAATCCATATCGGCATTCTGTTTCACCCGGTCCAACAATAAACGCGCCTTGGTCTTGAAGGCTTTAGGCACACTGGCCAACACTTCTTCTTCCAGCTGAGGTGAGGCAGAGGGTGAGGGTGGTGGTGATGGGAGTGTAAGTGTAGGTGTTGTGGGCGTTGTGGGTAGTTGTGGTGTACTACTACTCCCTCTATATTGATCCATAAACGTCTGGTACTGGTTCAGCGTATGATGGTAGAGTTGAATTTTCTCGTGATCGGGTAGTCGACGTTGGAGTATACTATTCATCTCTTCATCCAGAGACTGGAGTTGTTGCACTGTGGCAGGCACGGGATAGGGTGATTGCAAACTCTGTAATAGTCGAGGTTCGACCAGCATCATTTTTTTCGTATGTTCCATGACGTTAGCGTCCCAAGATGGAGCCTAGTAACGGTCCCAGTACAGTAGCGGCTAAGGGTGCGAGGAGTGCGCCGAGAAATCCACCTCGCTGTAACACCTGTTTCTTTTTCTGGACACTGCCCGTCTTCTTCACCAACGTTCGGAGACCCGCCGTTGCAATTTCCCTTTCTGCAGAGGACTGAGCGGAACATTGCCTTTTAACACATTATGTGCCACTTCACACAAACACCGTACCAAGTTGGGATCCGCCCCGCGCACCAGGGCCCGGCCCACCTCCGGTGGCGCGCTGCGTAATACGCGCAGGACCGGCGCGTGCTTGCGTATCCGTGCAGACATGATGAGTGACGGCTAGAGTGGGTTGTCTTCTTCTCCTATTTGGGTGTGTACACCGTCTGCACCTCTCCGGAAAAAATGTGGGTACGCAATCGAAGGGGTGAGGGGGTGTCTTGTTTCAAGTCGATGAGTAGATACCCGTGAGCTCGTTGGGTAGCATCTTCAAAGGCTTCTCGTACAAAGGCCGTGTTTTAGGGTACATCTGTTGGGCCAGGTGCGTAATTTGGGAAGCGTCTCTGGGGTTTTTGAATAACACCACATACTGAGCATTCAAACTAATGTTCCTGTGCTCTTTGTTCTTACTGAAGAGATTCTGCACGATGTAGATGATGCTCAACCGACGATGATGGCTTCCTTTGGTAAAGAGACGGGTGATTCGACAGTCCGTTTCCGTCATGAGATCGTCCACCACCACCAACGTGTCTTTGGGCGTATCCTCAGGGGGTAAGCCCTCCATTAAGGTGAGTCCCGGGACACGTGCCAGTTCCTCGTACGCGGGTTGCCAAGCGCCATAACACCACAGGATGCGAGCTAGAGGAGGTGAAATGAGGGCTGACCCGTGTTGGATGAGACGTTGAACGAAGTGTGTTTTTCCCGACCCTGTCGGTCCAGCGATGAGACACGTGAAAGGATGCTGCCACCGAGGATCCATAGTTTTTTTTATTTTATAGTTTTTTTTTTTATTTGGTGATTTGCGCTCGGCGTTCAGAGGCCCACCCCCGTTGTCGTGGATCCCACCGGGGATCGTAGTCGAACGGGTACTGTTGCCGTGGTAAACGTGATTCATGCACTCTAAATGTTGTTAGCGTCGTAGGAGTCGTAGTGGTGGTAGGTGTACTAGGTGGTGGTGATGGGGTGGAAGGGTCGTCGCTTCTCAGGGGTGACGGGTGATCACGTGGAGTCGTAGTAGTAGTAGTAGTACGGAGCGTCGTCGTAGTACGGGACGTCGTAGGCGTGGGTGGATGGATGTGGCGATCAGGTGACGTGGTGGATGGGGTCGGTGACGTCGTCGGCCACGTGGTAGGCGTGGGTGTCTGGGTTGATACGTGGCGGTACCTTGACGTCTTGGATGGCGTAGGCAGCGTCGTAGTGGTGGTCGAAGTGGTGGATGATTGAGGTGGAATTGTGGGACGAAGGGTGTTGAAACAGGATATCACGTACGCCAAATCGTAGAACACGCCTCCAAATAACGTACCCAGAAGCACTACTACACACACTACAGTACCCACTTGTGCTTTTCGAGTGCGTCACAGTAAGGGTAGATGTGCACTATCCATGGTACAACCCTACACTGAAGGATGGCGGTGATAGGGGTTAGAATTTATAGGCGTTTCATGTCACGGCCTGACACCCAGGAATTAAACGAACGGGCCAACCTTGCCATTTGACGAAATGATAGGGGATGCCACGTCGACGTTCCGTTTTCAAAATCTTTTCCACCGTGTAGTAGTCTTTCGGTGTTTTCACTATGGGTTGTAATTCTGCCTCGTAAAACGTGCCTTGCAGTGTTTCTCCTTGTAGATCTTCCAGTTGATAGACGTGTGGCTGTCGAGGTTTATGGCGAACGATGACAAAGTGCTCGTCACTCCAGTTGGGCAAGTAACTTTTCTCAAATTGTCCTTTCACTTTACTGATCCGTACCACATCTCCACGTTTGTAACGGGGTGACGTGAGTGGTGGTGGACTGGGTGAGTACAGCGTACCACGCACTTGATGTTCGTTGCGTTCTGTGACATCGAGGGGAGCTCGCTGGATACTGCGATGATAGGCTCGATTGTACCCTTGGACCAGTTGAGGTAGTACATCGATGTACCGTCGGGTGTTTTGGGTGGTAAAATACTTGTACATTCGTCCTTTGAAGGTCCGATTGAATCGTTCCACCACAGAGGCTTTGGTCTCGTTGTACGTATGGAAGAAAAATACCTTCTGTTTCTTAAGAAAGGCTTGAAAGGGTCGGTTGAGAAATTCTGTGCCTTCATCCGTTTGCAAATAAAGGGGTTTGCGCCCCGTCTTGAAAATCTGCTGGAACGCCCGTACTAGATTCTCTCCTGTTTTGGTGCGAATGGGTAGTACCCAGGCATACTTGGATAAAATATCGATACAGGTCAACATGTACCGATGTCCATCATTGTGAGGTGCAAATCGACTCATATCCACTAAATCAGCCTGCCATTGCGCGTCTATGCCTCCTACGATGACTCGGTTACGGCGAAAATGTCGTCGGGCTGCTCGATGTAAACTATAAGTGTCTTGGGTTTTTAACCAGTCTCGAACTTCAGTTCGACTGATGCCTTGGGAATGTGCAGCTCGAGCGAGCGCTCCCACAGCGCTATACGCGGCTGGACTGGTAGGGTTGTAATACAAATCGGTTAACACCTTGTTGACTGTAGATGCTGACCCCTTTTTTCCCTTTCGGGACCCCCTCATCACCGTCTTCCTACCCCTCATCGGGGTGCCTGTGGGTCCCCGTTCGGTGTGTTCGCTTCATCAGGTGACACTGACACTCTAGCCTCTGTGGACCCTATAGATATAGCACTTTCGTGTTCCCCGGCTGTATCGGGTTCATGTAGTTGTTGTTTTTCATGGGGTTCAGCCAGCGCATCCTCCATAGCACGAGCCCACGCCAACTCGTCTGATGATCGCTCGTCCGGTGTAAACAGCTGGTCCACAATAGGCACTACTTTCTCCAAGGCTGACCACAGATGGGGGTCTAGGGTGAAGCTTCGCGTAGGGTCTTAGTAGCGGCCCAGGCGTGCGAAGAAAGGCCCACGGTATACGTAGATGGCATTGTTTATGTGGATGAGGTGTCCGTTGAGCTCATCGCTCAACACCCGTTTAAATTTAGTCCAGCCGTCACGCTGTAGCGTCACCGTATTCGATACGGTCTCAGCGGGCGCCCAGCAAATAGCTCCACAGTCTTCCACCAGGGTGACTTTATCTTCATAGACGTGTAACCCCACCTGGGGTGTAAGGGGCAGGATGGCTCGTAGGTCGGATGACATGCTTACTCCAAATGTCGAACGGTGAATGACACACACTCTGTCTCATCCCTGGTATTTATAGTGTCAGGTAAGGGGTACAGACATGAGTCGTACTATTCTGTGAGGGGATCCTGTGGAGAGAGTACTTCATCGACCATGGGGGCTACTTGTTGCAAAGCCGTCCATAGATCGGGGTCCAGAGTAAAACCACCTCGCTTGAGACAAAGGAGTCGAGCAAAATAGGGACCGCGGAAAATGTAGACGTCGTCACACAGGTGAATGCTATCACCGTCGAGGTTACCGCATAACACGCGTTTCAAGGTAATCCAGCCTTCCGGGGATAAAGAGACACGCGCTGGTTCAGACGTACACCAACATCTACTATCGTCATCGATGAGCTCCACGCGTTGGGGATACAACAATAGTGTGCAGTCCGGTGTAAGAGTGCGGGTGGCTACAGAGTTCGCCTGGGGGTAGAGTACGTCGTGGACGTCGGTGATAATAGCTTTCAGCGCCTGCCATAATGCCGGCCAGAGTAGGATACAGGCACCACCACACTGTTCTAACCGGGGAAAAAAAGAATCATCTCTACCACTTCGTAGGTAGACACCGACTCCCACGTGCATGAAATCGACTTCGGTCTCTTTTCCCTGTAACAACCGTGTCAATAGAGCCCATCCTGCTAGGCTTAAACATAGCTTCACCTCTCGGGGATGTTCTTCGATGAGCTGCAGTTGATGGTCATAGACGATGAGGATGACGTCAGGCGTAAGTTGGAAGAAGGCAAGCTCCGTTCCGTGCGCTGCCATAGTGGTGAATGACAAAACACCGACCAGGCAAATGTGTATATATCGATTCTTGCTAATGACTCGTGAGTAAAAAAAAAAAAAAAACCCCTATTCGGGCTGTAATGTTATTCCTTTTACCGATGTGTAAAAGTAGTAACATGTCGCACAGGGTGGCCAACGACAGTGACAATATCTGCAATCATGCAAAAACACCCACCCTCCCCCTCTTTCTAGTCCAAGCCCCTGTGCTGGTTCAATAATTTCAGTCCGTTATTTCATAGTAATAAAATTCGTATCGTATCGTATCGTACCCGTACCCTGTTCTAGAAAATAATTAAATTGAGATTACAATGCAATTTTGTAGGCTCGCTCCAAGATAAATATACTTCAGAACATTTGCGACGCTACATCTGCGTGTCATTTGTGCCTGGACTGTAACAATTAAGAATTCGCTCACAGGGCGGGGAGAAGGCAACATTGAAATCGTCTCCAGGGCTTCACCGGCCTATGGTTATTAGCAGATGACCCCTCAAGCCGATAGAAATTCCATTCTCAGTGCCTGTAACGGCCGCTAGATGGCGTCATCCACAACGCCCACGCTGGTGTACTGAAGCGGAGGCTATTTTTTCATCGATTGACTAGTCCGATTGAAGAATTTTTTACTTATGATTCGGGCTGTAATGTTATGTGCAATGATTTAACCTCGGAATTGTGAATTTTCGTGCAAAATAGGTGGGTTGTAAATTAACCCAGGAAGGATGGTGGTGGCACGTGGAGCCTAGACACCCATCAGCCACGTGTACATCGACTATAATGTTATTAATACACGCATTCATTTAACATGGAAATTTTCCACTCGACGAATTTCGTGCAAAATCACGGGATTCTGGCGTTAACCCAGCAAGGGTGGTACAGCCCACTATTGGCCAATGAAATGGCTATAAAAGAGCCAATGAAATGGCTATAAAAAAGAACCAATGAGCGAGGTTGAAAATGACCTGTATGAGAGTATAAAGCTAGCGGGAGCGGTGTACGGCGCACTCCAAAACCTTTTCACAGACCAAAAACGTATATCAACATAGAAGAAAAATGAACCGCCGTGTAGCCAAAATGTCGACCACGAAGGCCTCCGGGCAAATGATGATGGTACGCCGGGAGAGAGAGCGAGGAGAAAGACGAGCGATGGGGAAAGCGGTGAGAGATTTTTTCATGGCGGAGGTGCAAGGCTGGAACAGATTTTTGCAACATAGAAACAACAACTAATTCAACCGCCAGGCAACGCAAAATCTCATCACGCTAATAAGACGGGCAAGAACAGTGGGGGAAGACGACGAGGCGTGGTTGGTGCATTTGGAAAACACCATGAACGAGATGCACCCTCCCCCTCCACGACAACAACAACAACAGCCCCGAGTCGTGGAGCCAGAATATATTCCGATGACATGTATACCACCCGCACGCTTCATACAAGACCTGCTACCCATATCTCCTGACCATGAGGACGACCACCACCAACATCTTTATACCCTCCAACCCCAACGCTATTTCTCCGTCAGCAACATGTAAGGGAGTAAACAGGAAAACTCCCCCCTGAAGAAAACAGGGTTAACAAATTGAACTCCAACGGCCCTTTTCAGGGCCAACCATTGCTATCGAAAGAGAGCTTCTAACTTGGCACAAATTCAAATCACAGGTCCCACATTATCCCTCTTTATTCTATAATATTAGCAAACTGCAACACCAAAAAACAATCCCTGCCCGATATTAACGGTCCTTTTCAGGACCAATCTCTTACTTACAAACACATAGGTTTTTTTCTCTCTCTCTCTCTCTCTCTCTCAGTAATTAACATTACAGCCCGAATCATAACGGACTGAAATTATTGAACCAGCACAGGGGCTTGGACTAGAAAAAGAGGGGGAGGGAAGGTGTTTTTGCATGATTGCAGATATTTGTCACTGTCGTTGACGACCCTGTGCGACATATTACTACTTTTACACATCGGTAAAAGGAATAACATTACAGCATGAATCATAACGGACTGAAATTATTGAACCAGCACAGGGGCTTGGACTAGAAAAGAGGGGGAGGAGGGTGTTTGAAGATTTGCAGAGTTATTGTCACTAAGAAGTGTTATTTTTCACTACTATTGTTACTCAGTATGTGTGCGGAGTTGGTGTTATTTTTTCATAGGGTGATGGAGTTGAAGTGATTTTTATTTATTTTGTGCTTCTTGGAGTTTGTAAGTTTTCCCTTCGGAAGATGAGGTGGTCCTCGTGACCTTTTGGAAGATGTAAGGCATTATCGTTAGGGCCAGGGAAGCCAATAGTACACACCGGGCATATCAAGGTTATGAATTCACACACTAGGGGTTTGTAATCGTCCGGACACTCTGGTATTTGGGCATGTTGATGTATACAAGCTACACACAAGGCTTGATGTCCACAGGGGAAAATAGCGTATTTGGCAAAGTGGTTACAGCATTTCACGCAGCGTAAATAGGATGCTGCTTGGCATTCTGTGTTGAATGCCAGTGTTGTTGTTGTTATTGCGGAAACGTAGTGGTTGACGTCTTCGTTTTCTTTTTTGCTTATTTCTCTTGTGTTCTCTCTTATTCTGTTTTTTCTTGCGTCTTTTCTGTTTTTTCTTGCGTCTTTTCTATTTCTATTTATTCTTCCGCCTTTTCTGTTTCTGTTTTTTCTTGAGTCTTTTTTGTTTCTGTTTTTTCTTGAGTCTTTTCTGTTTCTGTTTTTTCTTGAGTCTTTCCTGTTGTCCTGTTTTGCTTGTCCTTCGCCTTCTTCTCCTTCTTCTGTTTCTGTTTCTGTTTCTTCTTCTGTTTCTTCTGTTTCTTCTGTTTCTTTTTCCGTTTCTCCTGCTTGTTGTTCTCCCTCTTCTTGTCCTTCTTCTCCTTTAGCTTGGGGGCTTTGTTGTTTCAACATATCTTCTAGCACTCGGTCCATGTCGTCAAAACGTTGGTATTCGACTGTGGTAAGATCCGGTGTCGCTGCTGGAGGGTCTTGATTAGGGTGGTCCTGGGGTTCGTCTTTAAATAAGTATCCTATAATAGCATCGATCCATGGCTCGTCATGTACCATATCGATGGCTCCCAGCAGTTGTAGTTCATCATCATCATCATGATTTATGATGAAGTCTGGTATGTCAATATCGATGATTTCAGCCAACAGGGATGACTCCATCACTGTGGACTGAGGCTGGTCATATACCACGTAATAGGCTGGTGAATTTCCACTTGTAAAGTGAAAAGCTTCTGCACGTCTAGTAGACACTGGCATATATTGTGAATGAATCAGTAAATACTGCGCGCTATTTATAGTGTAACGCGCGGACGTGAGCGTAATTTTTATATTTTTTTGTGCTGACTTACGCTGGAGAAATATTTTTGTGTTTCTTTTGCAATTTTAAACCAGTGTGATTTTGCAATAAATGCGAGTGCACGTATAAATTTTATTTCAAGTTGAACTGGAGCAACTCATGGTGTAGCATTTAAAAATTTAGAAGGGTAGCGGTAGACTAAGTCACTATTTTAATGATTTTATCGATTTTTAAACCCATAACGTTATGGTTAGGTAGTGTGGAAAACCCGGTACACTGGAAATAAATCGGTTTTCCTGGGTAAAAATACGTCAAGTATGTTGCTCACAGCCTTACAATGTCACCCTGAAAATTGTAGCTGGTTTTTTAAAGTTGGGAAAATAAAACACAAAATTTTTTAGCAGATACCACCATCTTGGACCCACAGCCACAGGCCGCCATCTTAAACCCACCACCCACCACCACCACCCACCCACCACAGCCGCCATTTTAAACCCACCACCCACCACCACCACCCACCCACCACAGCCGCCATCTTAAACCCACCACCCACCACCACCCACCCACCCACCACAGAACGCCTAGACTATAAATAACGCGTAGTATGTTGCCATTTATTCACAACTACAATCATGGGTACAAGACGAAGGCTATTCACCGATCCTAGAGAACACAGAGAGGTGATTACGAGTCAAGAACATAACGATGGAGTGACAATAATTACAAGCTTTGAGCGGGTTATTGCCGACGAAACGATGATACGGCGAAGTGAAGAACAACTGGAAGAGCTGAGGAGGGTGGCAATGGAAGAAGAACTCCCCGACCTAGAGTGGTTAAACAGTAACAGACCTCCAGCAAATACAACGGCTACTCAAACACCAATTATTACAACGGTGGCTACCGAGTCGATGTTACGGCGAAGTGAAGAACAAGACGAGGAGCTAAGGAGGGTGGCAATGGAAGAAGAAAATGAAGATGCAAGTGATGAAGAACTGCCCGACCTAGAGTGGTTAAACAGTAACAGACCTCCAGCTATAACAACGCCGGCTACCGAAACAACAACAACAACAACAACAACATCACCATGCTCTTGGGCCGAGGTAACCCGCCTAAACGAACAGTTGAACCGCCTAAACGAAGAGTTGAACCACCTAAACGAACACGTGACTCCCCAAAACGAACAGATTAATCACATGAGACAAGACATGGATAAAATGAACGCTGTGAATTTAAAACAACAACAAGACCTAGATAAAGAAGAAAATATATCAAACTGCAGCGTGTGTACAGACGAAGAAAGCCTGTACGCCCTATTTCCGTGCGGGCATTTATGCCTATGTGAAGAATGCTGGGTGACGTTAACATGTATAGGGGACATGTGCCACTGCGCTGAAACGGACGAACAGCATTTAAAGATCAAGTGTCCCGTCTGTAGGAAGCAGGTGGCCGGGGTAAAGAGAATCTACCGCTCGTAAAACAAGTGTCGTAACACTTTTCCAAAGGCTCTTTTTAGAGCCACCCCATCTTTCCGAAAGGGAAAACTTCTAAACTCAAAGCACAAAAAAAAATAACACCAGCTCCCACACTCACCCCTATGAAAAAAAAATTTTAATACAATTATCTTCGCAAAAAAAAAAAGAAAAAAAAGAATGAACACTAACAACCATTTTTTAATTTTCTACTATTTTTATTAACACAAATAGAATGAACGTGTTCACCAAACTCTGGGTATTGAATTTTAATACAATTATACGCTATGAAGGCACTTCAATGCACATAGAATGAACATAAAATGAACATAGTGTAGGAATACGTGAGGAGAGAAGCCGTATTTTCAGCTTGAGCAAGACTGGCAGATGATAATGTCTGAATGTTCCAATGCAATAAGACTTGAAAATGTTCAATATTTATACAACAAGACAATAGAATGAACGTCTTCAACTCTGAGTATTGAATTTTAATACAATTAACAGTAAAAACTCTGAGTATTGAATTTTTAATACAATTATACGCTCTCAAGCCGCTTCAATGAACGTGTAGGAATACGGTAAATGTTTTTCAACACCACACTTGTTCAATAGTTATGCAACAAGACTTGTTTGAACTCATCATCGTCTTTCCGCCCCTGGTGCACGTAGATGTAGGTAGCAATCTCTTCACGTGGAATTCTGGGAGCGCAGGCAGCTTCCACTGCCAGGGCAATTTGCGCCTCGGTCACGCCCTGTAGTGCCTCAGTGATCAGCGCGTATGAGGGTACACTATTGTCCACACACGTATGCATGTTTATCGGACTGTTGTTCCCACAGCCTGCACATGCTTGGGTACGCAAGTGTCGAATGCGAGGTCTGATAAGATCCAGGACTGTGTCGATGTACTTCTTATAATATAGTGAGACACCTGGTAAGCCAGGGCTTGACGAATTGTAGCTGTGAGACTCTGCAACTTCCGCCACGCCGTTATTTTCAAGGTGACACCCTGAGGACAAGGAACACGCTCTTGCGTATCTAACCTCATTTTCCATTTACGGATATGCACCAGGAGCTGGTCGTTGAAATAAGCACAGCTGACAAAGATGTCGTCACCCACATAAAATTTCGCTTCATCACCCCCCTGGTCGCGAATAACCGCATCGATGGCGTAATCAAGGGTCTCTAGTTTTTGCCAGGTGTCGAAGGTCAAGGCAATATGCCTAGCGGGTCTGTCGTTCAAGGCCGATGCGTTAAAATGCACTTCTTCGTCTTTGACACTGACAGTTAAATAGGCTGAGAGCTCCCAAATGTCCGTGTGGGCTGCCTGGTAGGCCTGCTGGATAATGTTATTGATATCCTGCACAGACATAGGAAGTTGCACCTCTTCTTCTTCTTCTTGTTTCACAGGCTCAGGCACTTGCTGGGGTACTGGCTGAAGCACTGACTCAGGTATTTGTAAAGGTGTTAGTCGGGGACGTTTGGGTCGTGCAGCGCGTTTGGCAGGTACACCAGACGCTGGGTGCGTACGTTTGCTAGCTGTACGCTCTTCGGTGGTGTCCATGGCTAAGATATCATCATCTACAAGGGGGGTTTCAAGTAGATCTGCTAGTTCTTCATTTCCCGTCTTCTTCAGCGCCTCCACGAAGGCTAGAAATGCATAGGGGCCACGGCGCAGTAGACCGTCGATGAGGGCTCTGTTTTGTGCTGAAGTGGTTTTCTCAGCCATGATATCTTCGCGACCGTGTTTCAGAAGTATGTTTTCCTCCATAAGCAAATCACATAGTTCAGCCACATGCTCCATCTCATCAATGAGGCGAACACGGTACTTTTGAAGCATAACTAGGTCGGCTGACTGCATGACTATGGGCTCAGGCTGGTGAGTAACTGCTACGGTGTAATAATCTGGTGAATTTACACTGGTAAAATGAAAAAAAGTAAAAGGTTCTCCACAGCTAATACAAGCAGGCAAGCAGGCTGGCTGGCTGGCTAGAGGTGAAAAGCAGGCAGGCAGGCAGGCAGACTGGTCAGGTAAGGTGAGTCAGAGTGCTCCGCAGGGTAGTGCAATGAATACACCCCACCCCTAAAAATCGCCTGCTTTTATACGTTTTTCTGCAATCCGCCATCTTAAACCCACCACCCACCCACCCACCAACAACCGCCATCTTAAACCCACCACCCACCCACCCACAGCCGCCATCTTAAACCCACCACCCACCACCCACCCACAGCCGCCATATTAAACCCACCACCCACCCACCCACCCACAGCCGCCATCTTAAACCCACCAAACAGCCGCCCACCCACAGCCGCCATCTTAAACCCACCACCCACCCACCCACAGCCGCCATCTTAAACCCCACACCCACCCACCGACCCACAGCCGCCATCTTAAAACCCACCACCCACCCACCCACATCCGCCATCTTAAACACACCACCCACCCACCCACCCACAGCCGCCATCTTAAACCCACCACCCACCCACCCACAGCCGCCATCACGCAAGCCCCCACCCACCCACCGACCACAGCCGCCATCTTAAACCCACCACCCACCCACCACAGCCGCCATCTTAAACCCACCACCACACCCACCCACCCACAGCCGCCATCTTAAACCCACCACCCACCCACCCACAGCCGCCATCGCCAGCCCCCACCCACCCACCGACCCAGCCGCCATCTTAAACCCGCACCACCCACCCACCCACAGCCGCCATCTTAAACCCACCCTTACCCCACCAGCCCCACGGCCGCCATCTTAAACCCACCACCCACCCACCCAGCCGCCATCTTAAACCACCCACCCACCCACCCACAGCCATAAGCATCTTAAACCCACCACCCACCCACCCACAGCCGCCATCTTAAACCCACCACCCACCCACCCACCCACAGCCGCCATCTTAAACCCACCACCCACCCACCCAGCCGCCATCTTAAACCCCCACCCACCCACCGACCCACAGCCGCCATCTTAAACCCACCACCCACCCACCCACAGCCGCCATCTTAAACCCACCCCACCCACCCACAGCCGCCATCTTAAACCCTGCCACCACCACCCACCCACAGCCGCCATCTTAAACCCACCACCCACCACCCACCCACAGCCGCCATCTTAAACCCACCACCCACCCACCCACCCACCATACGCATGCGCACACCGCCACAATACCCCCCAAAACAGGTCGCTGTGACGTCACAAAAGGTTCTGCGCATGCGCAGTGAAGCGCTTTTGACTCGAAATGCTCGGTGTATACTACTAATGTGCCTGTAATATTGACTTCCCACAGACAGTTGGCCGTCACTTGGGTTGAAGAATACCACGTCATGAGTCTGACATATGCCAGTGATATGGTTATAGAAGAACGACATGTATGTTTCGTCCCTCAAACACAGCATTTGACAACAGAGAACCGTCCCGTTTGCTTTTTGACGGACAAACTTGGATCTGGTTACTCCTTCGAATGTTTCAATCGCTACTGACTGCAACTGCTGTGACTCCATTAAAACCGCATAGCTTAGAGTTTCAATCAGGAAAAGTCCACATAGCACGTACAGAAAACTGCCCATCCTACAGTTGTGGAACCGTGAGTCCATATGGAACTCGGTGTACCGGATTGCTAATTGGATGGATTGATGAAAATTGGTATAGCCGTCTGTAATTCCATTGAAACAGCAACTCAAATAATCACTTATTACGTCCTTTGTACTTCACATGCTCATATCACTATGCCGATAAGTAGCGTGGCGCATGTAAAAGTACGCGTACAAAGAGACAATATCGGTCACATCCCATAGGTTTAATGTTTACATAAACTTAGTATTGAATAAGCCTTGATAAAAAAAATTATGTTTGTCGTTAAGCCAAGGAGAAAAATTAGACAGTTATTGGATCAGATAACAGATAACCGATTAATTAAACGGATTCAGTTTGATTAATGTATTCCATCAATACTGGCACGTCTTTACAAATTGAGGTAATTGGCTTGAAGAGAGATTGATATCGCATATAAATTGATCAAGGCGTGACTATAATCTAAGGTGACTATTGTGTTTCCCTGACAACTACACGTACAATATGTGCTAATAATATGCGACAATACATGCTTTTTTTTAACTTAATGTAAAATGCTCCATCCTCTCAAGCTACAAAAACAATTTGGAATGAGGTAATCTTTCGTATTATTAATTTCGATATCACCTTCCATAAACAGGCCATGGGCTCCTCGAAGAAGACGGCCGGTTTACCAAAATAACCCTATCTGACCTGGGCTTTTGGGGGCCTGTTCAGGCCTGGGGGGGGGGGGCTCCTTAATTATTTTTTCTTATCCATTGAGCTAGGGGGTTAAATCTGGTTAAAGAATGTATAATGTATAAAATAATCCAAGTTAGTCGCAAAACAATTTTTTTTCAAAAAAGGCATTTTTTGATCTATTATTCGGTCAGATTTTTCTTTTCTTCTTTTCTCGTAATTTCTACGGAAAACTGCACGATAAACTATAAATAACAATTTGATATGGAATAAAACTTTTCAACTGTTCCTCGCAAAAAAGCAGGAATTTTGAAAAAAAATGACGAAAACATCACTTTTCTGGTACCTCACATTGTCGTCATTTTGGATGTACCCATGATCTTCTACTTGAGAGTTATGCAAATAGGCTCATACAGACCCCAATATGATAAACTACAAAGTCAATGAGTGTCGGCTCTCGAGTTTGTCTTTCTGGAGACAGGGTAGAAGGCCCCCCCCCCCCCCCCCTTCCCCAGGCTGTGTAGGTAAAACTGCCCAAAATCCCAAATTACTTTGGCTGAAATGTCGTGCTGTAAAAGTTGCATTTGTTGAGGAACTCGACTCGATTAGAACTTCATTCTAATTTGATGTTTCAGGCTATTAATCTAATGTTTGAAGTTATCAATCTAATGATTGCGGGTATTAATCTAACGTTTGAGTGTATTAATCTAATGTTTGATGTTATTTATCTAATGTTTGCGGGTATTAATCTAAAGCTTGCGTGTATTAATCTAATGTTTGAGGGTATTAATCTAAGGTTAAGTGTTTGGGGTACTAATCTAATGTTTGGGGTATTTATCTAATGTTAAATGTTTGAGGTACTGACCAAATGTTTGGGGTATTAATCAAATGTTTGAGAGTATTAATCTAATGTTAAATGTCTTAGGTACTAATCTAGTGGTTGGGGTATTACTCTAATGTTTGCGGGTATTAATCTAATGTTTGAGATTCTTAATCTAATGTTTGTGGACGTTAATCTAATGTTTGAGGGTACTAATCTAATGTCTAATGTTTGGGGGTATTAATCTATTGTTTCAGGGTATTAATCTAACGTTTGAAGTTATTAATCTAATGATTGCTGGTATTAATCTAATGTTTTAGGGTAATAATCTAATGTTAAATGTTTGAGGTACTAATCTAATGTTTTAGGGTATTAATCTAATGTTTCAGTGTATTCATCTAATGTTAAATGTTTGAGGTACTAATCTAATGATTGGAGGTATTTATAAAATGTTTGCTGGTACTAATCTGTTTCAGCTAATGTTCGCGGATATTAATCTAATGTTTTGGGGTATTAGTTTAAGTTTTATATTACTCTAATGTTTGATGGTATTAACAAAATGTTTGAGGGTATTAATCTTATATTTGTGGATATTGATCTAATGTGTGAGAATATTAATCTGACGTTTGTTTTTATTAACCTGATGTTGGAGGGTAATTCCAAAAGGAAGGGAGGATTCTGCTTGACATAGAGCGCACTACTTCGACCATAGAAAGACCTATTTCGTATGGCAGCAAGCCTCAATTTCAAATGTGTACGAAATATAAATAATAAAAACAAAAGATGGTTTTATACAAAAGAGAAACGGTCGAGTTTTCAATGAGATCAGCAAGACATGATGATGTTCGTTACATAAAATCTTAATTACTGACGATTATTCTTTGTCCAAATGAATTTCCAAATCGCTTTCCAGAGTGTGTAACTCAGTCACGTTTTGAATGTGACTGTTCGTTTGAACACCTTGGATATACAAAACACGTGATATTCAAACGAACCCTTGCCCCCGGGCTAAGCGAAATTAGACACAAGTTCTGGAACACCGTACTTCTAAAGAAACATAGAGGATTGGGAACACAAGGTGGAATTTGAAACTGTGAGTGGGTAGTCGAGTCAAAGATAAACCCGGCACACGACGTGGTCTATGTCAACGACAATGGATTCCGGCAGTAATTGTCTTATTAGTGCGGACAGTTTGTCCAGGGGAAAGTTCCATATTCAAAGATGTTCTTGACGCCTTTATCTGCCCTTGTGACAAAATCCATGTTGTTGCTACAAAAGCCACAACTTCTTTGCTAAATCAACACATTGGCCATATGCGCGAACCCAGACAAATAAAGTCCATCAAAGTACTACCCAGAAGACTACGCTCTGTAAAATAGTTAGTGAAAAGTTCACTCAAGTAAGAATGTGAATCCATCCCGCTCAAGTTGACTGTCATTCACTCAACTTTGTGTGGGATTCAAAATTTTCAAATTTCACTCCAGTTTGAGTTGACGACTCACTAAAGTTGAGTGAAGTTGATTCCACTGGAGTTGTAGTAACTCAATCTGAGTGGAAGTCACTCAACTTGGGTAAATTTGTCGACTAAAGTGCTTGAGTGGGATGAATTTCCACGCTTACTTGAAATAAAGCTTTTTAGAGAGTAGCTCTAAGTGTGATAAATCCATGGATTTTGTAATTTTGAAATTCTTCTAAGTCCTTTTCAGTTCTCTCTAGCTGTGCCTTAGTTAACTGTGTTCTATAGCCATATAGTTGTCCTGAAGTTTGTCTTCTGACGTTCTAATTTCTTCTCCCAGTTTATTTTCATTTTTAGTATGCTATGCTCTCTTTTCGTCTGGAGCTACAATTTGTAGTTTGAGCTCTAATTTTCATAGGCGATGTATCACGGAATAATTATCCATCAATTTGTAGATTTTATCTTGTTTTCGATGCAGCGATTGTAGAATTACATTCGGCACACAAAGTCGCAATGTAACCTACAACTGTATCCTTTATTTTTTTCGAGGAGGTGTATGTACATGTATTTTTCGTCTTTACCTCGCTCAATATTTGTGAATTTGCATTATATACTGCCAAATGGTCGTTTGTATAACTCTTAATAGTGTGGCTTCGCTTATTATGTTAGATATGCCTATACTGGTTAGAAAAGTGTGGATTGTTGTCTTGTTTTTCTTTTATTTTCCTGTCGCGCAGAACGCTTTATTGGTGTATATTACAAGCGTCTAGTCCGTCATTCATAATTCAGCCGTCGTCCATTAAAGAATATCAGCGTCCATAATCCAAAGACCTATTCCGTATTCCATATAACAGTATTAGCACCAAATTCAATCGTAGTATACATAAACATATGCTAGTTTCCTGCAAGAGAGAAGCGGTCAACAGTTTTCAATGATGCCGACAAGACAGCATGATGTTCCAAAAATATAAAATCCGTATCGCTGATCAGTATTCTTAATCCATAAGAATTGTTGTAAAGTCGTCATCTAGAGAATGGTGTATCTCAGTCACGCTTTGATTGTGACTGTTCTTATGAGCACCATGAGGATCTTGAAGTACATACGGCCCCTAGCCCCGGGTTAAACGGAATTAGACACAAGTTACGAAACATAACGCCGTAGATCTTGCACGCTATGTTCGTATTTTGCTATCAGCATGCGATATGTACCGACAAATTTGAGAAATTTGAGTGGAGACGCTTGGTGGAATAGCCCTGTTTTATAAGTTTCTGCAACAATGTTTTGTGACGTTGATTAAAATCGTCACATTTAACACAGGATCTAGCAAATGCTACTAGGCGAGATATGTATACGCCATATGCAGGTCCCACTGGAATATTACTGTCCAGAAAGGTATAGTTTACGATGTCGAAATTGTAATCATCTCTTTTGTCATAAAGTCGACGAGAGAGAATGCTCGCTTCATTTTTATAGAAATATAGATCTAAATATGATGTGTCTGTAGGGCTATCTGTAGTTTCTTTCAAATCCAGTGAAGGTGGATATATATTATATTTATATAGCGATTACCCACAGCGAAAAGATCCTCTATATAGCGTTTGGTGAATGAGAAGGAACGGGCTTTGAATGAATCGGTTATCTCGCGTTATCGTCAATGTACTAGTTGACGGCGTGATTTCTGAGTTTGTTCATTTACGCTTATCATAGTTCGGGGTCTATATTTGGGTGAAGATAAGAATTTTCAGTCTCCGCATATTATTGTACATGGGTTACCAATATCTCCAATATATGTAGGTAGATTTACGGATTTCACGATTAAGGAATATTAAGGAAATGACTTGAACATAATTACGTATGTGTCATATATGTCTAGGATCAGGATCAGATATTTTGCGAGTGGATCCTTTATAACCTGGTTCACTTCATTTCCAAAGACTTTGATCTGAAGGAAATGGACCAAGCATCCAGACATCGTCCATTTTCATTTCCTACTCAAATTTTGGATAGATGTGGATGACCTGTGTTTAAATGTTTGAGGGAATTTTCGGAAGTAGTGAAATACAACTATAACCTTGGCCTCAGCCAACCCCTGACAGTTCATTGTGAAGTACAATGACCCATTGGAGCAGAAAGGCTGCGAAATTACATATTAATAGATCAGTGAGGATTGATAATGAAAAACGTATACATGTATTTGAAAATGTTTAAAGACAAACAAGTTGGTTTGAGAAGCAGTGTATACGGCTGCCGGGTAATCATTTGAAAAAAAAAATATTAAAAGTTTGGATAGGTGTGGATATCCTGCGCACAAATATTTGAGATTTATTTTCGAAATAAAGTGAAATACGTCCATAAGCCTCAGCATATCCCTGGCAGTTCATTGGCATTGCGATTATGAAGTACAAGTATCGCATTGTGGAAGAGATGCCATGGAATTACGAATTCAGAGATCAACAAGTATTAATAATTTACTTAAATTACTTTAAACATTTAACAATAAATGTTTTTGATTAAGAATCAGTGGACGATTACAATTCTGAGATAATTAACTAATCATCGTTTGGCGGCAATATCCCAGAAGGATCTGCATACGTCGTATAAATATCTCGCCTGGTGGAACTTTCTAGATCCTGCGCAGATTTTAATCAACGCTACGGAATATTATTTCAGAAACTTGTCAAACAGGACTGTCCCACCAAACGCCTCCATTTAATCTTTTTCAAATTCTGTGATGGCAATCGTACAGTGACGAAAATACGACCGTAGCATGCAAGAACTCTGACGCTACGTTTCGTAACTTCTGTCTAATTCTGCTTAACCCGAGGCTAGGGGCCGTTTGAATATCATTGTGCTCAAAAGAACAGTCACAATTAAAACGTTACTGAGATATATACTTTCAAAACGGCTTGAAAATTCCTTGTGATAAAGAATAATGGTCAGCTATTATGTGACTTTATGCAGAGAACATCATCATGTCTTGCTGGCATCGCTGAAAACTGTTCATAGCGATCACCAGCGTAACGCATTGGACCATTCGGCCACCGGGGGCCCCTTTCCTGCCTGAGTGAATATGCTTGACCATGAATATGTCCGCATGTCGACTATTACTGGATAATGAACACAAACACATATACACGCAACATTCAGTTGTGTAAATTTCATAGTAGGTTAAGAAACACTGCCACTTTTGATTGCGTAGGTCCATACCGCCATGTATGATGTAAGGGAGATTTCGAGAATTCCTTTACATTAGCGACCACGACATAAGCCGGAGTTGGTCGAGCGAGTGAATCTGTCAGTCTGGCTGTTTTCAGGGATGCGTTTTTGTGCATGTAGAAAGGAAATAATAGGAATGCTTGTGGCATAAAGAAGAGTTCCAGTAGTGCCCGAGATATCGACAGAAATTGCGAAAATGGAAGGCAGTTAGATATTTTCGTTTTTCATGATCTGTACACCCCTTAACTAAATAGTTCCTGTATCCCTTAGACTAAAGAATTGAAAATTACCACAGTTTATCTTTGGCGCAAGATGTACCAGACAAAATCAAAGAGGGCCCCACTGATGATGCCATTTGTCCAGAAAAGTACAAATTTTAGAGAAATATCGTACCTCCACATGACCGCCATTTTGAAATTTCCCACGAACTTCTGATCGGGGGATATGAAAGTAGGATCAACATGATCCCAACATGACCCCAATATGATAAGTCACAAAGTCACAATTTTTTCCTCTTAAATGTTTCTATGATTTGGAGAACACGAAAAAAGGTTCACTGTATAGGGGAGAGAGACAGATAGTGTTAAAACGAATTAAGATTCGTTAAAACGATTCCAGAGGAAGTATTTTTCAATGTTTACAGACATCGGTTTTTACCAAAAAATGGGCCAGGAATAACTCATAACTAGACATACAGAAAGCCCAACAAACAGTACTTCATAATCAATGCACGATTGTGACCGCACATGGACTTGAATCTGTGGTTCATGGTTAATCACATTTTTTGTCGAGGACAGCCTGCCAATCCTTGTCTTTTGTAGGTCAGATAAACCTTGCCCGTATTCGAGTGCTACCGTTTCAGTCACTCGTTATCACTCCCCGAGAATAAAACCATTCTGCTGGCCGCATTCGGGGCCACGAACAAGTTCAGGACTCCAATATGCATTTGGTGTTGGTCATTTTGGGATTCGCAGTTTTACCTGCGGTAATATACGGTGCCAGCAGAAAAGCTATCAAGCACCTACAATGGAACGACTGTGGTAAGTTTTGTCTCTGTTGTTGCACATGTAAAGTCCTTTTTGCACTAGGCCCATCCCCGCATCCTCAAAAGAATTATCTGTTTGCGAAAATTTGTCCTCATGGGCGATAGAAGATTGCACATTGTTCCCTCTCGGCAGTTTGGAGATATATACTTTGGCAACAAACATCTAAGCATGATTTTTTCGGTCAGTTATAGGCGAGACAATAAAGGGTATTTACGTTCACGTTCAATCATCACGTACCCTCGATCCACCTTCTTATGGAGTTGGTGTGACTAAACCCATTGGAAAATCCCACATTTTTCAAAAGTTCAAGAAATCTTTGATAACGTGAGTTCTTTTGAGATATTTGAGCATCTAACATTTTTACCTGCGGCACGCAGGTCTACGGGAGGCTCGCGTTGTTGTTGTTCTTGTTGTTCTTGTTGTTCTTCTTGTGACTTTTTGAAATGCGCATGCGCTAAGAGAGTGTGATCTCTGCCACACTTTTCTTTTCAACCTCCAATCTCACATGACAACACTGCATTCAAGCGCGTTTGAATTCATTTGCAACTATATTCGGTGGAATGAATTATTGCTTCGTTAATTTCCGGATTGGATTTATTATACATGAGAATAGTGTGAATAACGTCAAAGGACCTACGAAGTAGGGTAGGCATTAGGACTCCGACACTCACTGGACTCTTGGACCCCCAGTTGAAATCCTGCCAATATTAAGATGGGCACGGCCCAAGTTAGAATCACCAGTGATTTTAATCAAAAATCAACAGAAATTTTCATCAAAAGTAGGTCAGCTCGAAACATGCTGGCAACAGTCCCCTAATGCACCTTCATGCCCAGTGTGAATAACGTCACAGGACATAAGAAGTAGGGTAGGCATTAGGACTCCTACGCACGCTGAACTCGTGGACCCCCAGTTGAAATCCTGCCTATATTAAGATAGGCACGGCTCAAGTTAGTTTCACCAGTGATTTTAATTAAAAAATCAACAGAAATTTTCATCAAAAGTAGGTCAGCTCGAAACATGCTGGTAACAGTCCCCTAATGCACCTTCATGCCAAAAATCAAGGTTCTAATATCAACGGTAACACTCAGATATAACATATCTCTCAGATATAACATATATATAAATATTAATATTCATGTCCCTGTTCAATTGTTTCTCTTGTTGTATTCCTCTTAAAATTTTGTACCCTGCCTTTGACTGGTGTTTGTACAACAAAATATTGAATCTTGAATGCTTATTTTGCCGACGAAAGGATTCAGATGGACTCACTCATTACCGGACAATTTCAAATGGTAGCCTACTTGGAAGAGACAGAAATGACTATGTAGTATTTAATGAGTTAGACACCCCTGTGCGCGAACAATACCTCGCAGTCGTGCAGTTATATTGTGCACTTTCGGTTACAAGCATGACATTTGGCAAATAGCTATTTTGAATGATTCTCTTTCGGAACACAGCCTCTCTATCCTCATTCTCGCAAGCCAGGGCCTTGATTCGCTGGTATTGATGTTCCCGTCCTCTTCCGCACTCACAATCCCTTTAGAATAGCATAAATCACTTCAGTAAATTCAATATCAGCAGACAATGCGCAGAAACATATTGCATTTGACATCATTCTCTCAAGTGAGAGCCCATTTCTGCTAGAATTTACTGGTTCTATACAAAATTCTATACGTTACTTTGTCAATCAGTTTTACGTATGGAATTACGTCATATATAGCAGATACTGGCCATAAAAACGATCTAGTTGACCTCGTGGCCAAAAGCTAGGGCCTTTGTTTTCCTGGAGGGGTTTTTGAGTTTGATTTTGATACTTAGATACCTTTCACATTGACTTCGCACTTGAATCACCTTCGGAATGACTTAGTGACAAACATATTCGCGAATTGAGTATAGGAAGATATCCATAGATACTGACTAGAAACGTTTCTTGTTTGCAGAATTTGATTTTAAAGAAAAGAAATTCATAAAATTAGCAACCTTCGAAAAGGCTTGGCCGAAAATGTCAGATGAGATGATATTTCTTAAGAATGAAATAGTTAATCATTTATATAGAAGAAGCAAACCATGTCTTGGTATTGACTTGCTGCGTGGAAAATAGTGGCAAGGAATTTAGTTCGCAGATCATAACGAACGTAAATGCAGAAACCTAATTAATTATTTTAATCGAATATCAAGACTATATGAAAAAGTGTCATTATGCCTCTTGGACAGTTCGATAAAGCCTCAAATCCCATTCCGTAGTTTCACAGATCGAGGTGATAGATCTGATACTAAATTTATTGAAAAATAACTTTGAAGGAAATATAAATTTTCCATTTTGATCGGCAAATTAAGCGAGAAGGGAGACTGAAGAGCGCAGATTTTCGCGCTATGACTAAATCCTCGAAATTTGTTTGGATTTCCAAATATTTGAAAGCCTTCTTGATTTGCAAAAAGTAACGACTGAACCGAATGTTTTGAAACTTGGCATACACGATACTTGTACCAAAACATTGCCAAAGCGATCATGGTGAGTTCGTCTGTCAAATCGTCGGATTTTGAATGGGGAAAGTGAATATATCTATATGGTATCAGAACTATTACGCAATCCCTACAATTGTGGGTTACAAGTTGAAAATTACTTCCCTCGGCATAAAAACACAGGCAGATGGCGCTTTTTTCTACAATTACCACTACCTCCGCTGATATGTCTTTCACTGTATTATCACCACTGCCGCAGGTTTTGACTACAATGTAGTCATTTCTCACTTGTTATTCTTCTACGAGATATTCGGTGTCGCATTATGGGGCTAAATCAGTCAGAGGGAATTACATCGATAAAGATGTAGCAACATGACTACGGTATGATGCCGATAACTTGTTAATGTCAGTTCAGGACTTGAAGATTATAACTTGCCCTCTTAATAGTAAAATTGAAAAGGTTCACCATTATTTTATGCTAGGCCTACTGACATAATACATTGCATATAGCTATATAATGTTAAAACAAAGCGAAATTACACATACTTACTCATAATTAAAATGATGTATAATTAGAAAGTCATGTGATGTTCACCAAATAAGCCCATTATATGACTTATATAACCACCAATTAGTCACAACCTGTCCTATCGGCTTAATTTAAAGAGATTTTAAACATGGATCTCAGTTTGAAAAATTCGGCGTTTCGTTTCAGGATATTCAGATTGAATGATACAGAAACGTGAAGAAGCAGTTTTCAGGCAAAGTAAAATAACGAATCCTACAGTTGAAATCTTTTCCCTGATGTAGAACTGATATCTTTAATGGAATATATGGCATTTGACATACTTTCATGTGAAATGACACGTGTTGTCTGTGTAAATATAGCCATATCTTCATGGAGCGAACATCGTGATAACTCGTTGACCGAATTTCGAAGGAACTATAGACGACCCACAAGAATATCTCTCTTGCTCTCTAATATTAAAGTGATAGTAAACCCTCAGACGAAGTGAAGGTCAAATGAAAGACAAATTTCAACTGTATCCAAATATATTTCTTTTTGTGATTTTTTCTAACCGGATAAAAAGTACTTTTTGTATGGTAACACACAAGTACCAAGTTAATTTGACTAAATCTCGCGTTTAATTTCCTCGATTTTGGTGAAACATGGACATTGGAACAGTGGGTCTGTGTTGAAACTCAATGTATACACACCTTAAGCTGGAGTTAAGCATTAGAAAGCGCATACTAAGTTTAAAATATATGTATTAAGGTAGATGTAGTGTGACGTCACCGGACCTAGATATGATCGCAATAGACCACCATAGAATCCCATGCTTTATTTTGCAGTTTACTCTGTGTAATAAAATCGTAAAAAAAACTAAAAAAATATTCCCAGATACTGTTTTTAATGGTCTGTTATTTGACGTAAACTTTACTTAAGGGTTTACGGTCACTACCTTTGTGTGGGTCAACACGAATGCAGACGGTTTTCGTGAGTATAAATCGCACTCGAATTGCGAAAACTCCTGCAACCAATAAATGTGACAAAATTCTGACTTTTTTCGGGGGGGGGGGAGGGGTGATGAGTGTGAATGTACGAATGTGGCAAATCGATCCGTTTCCATATTATACACTTATGATAGCGTTGTCCCACATATGATGATTTCATTGAAGGCTCCCAGTCCACAAAAAGCGTATAATTTATCGGCATCTAAATCTCTACATGTGAAATGCAGGTACTTGTAAACAAGAGACCGTTAATGCAGAGATAGAATCGGTCAGAAGTATTCAATGATGTCGGAATGATGACATATTTTTAGAAGTCATGAATTTAAATGCCGAAAATAATGAGCGTCAGACCCGACATTCAATATTCAACCGTCGTCCATAAAAGAATTTCCGCGTCAATAATCGAAAGACCTATTCCGTATGACTGTTAGCACCAATTCCAAATGTGTATTAAATAAAACTAATAAAAACACAAGACGGTTTCTTTCAAGAGAGAAGGGGTCAACAGTCCTCAATGACGCACAGTCTTATCCCAGTTTTCTATGATTTCAGCAAGACACAGATCACATTTAGAACTGTATCTTTATACAAATGAAGCGGGCCTTCCCTCTCGTCGACTTTATGACAAAATTAAGAGATGATTACAATTTCGACATCGTAAACTATCATTCTGGACAGTAATATTCCAGTGGGACCTGCATCTGGCGTATTCATATCTCGCCTAGAAGCATTTGCTAGATCCAGTGCTGAATGCGACGATTTTAATCAACGTCACAAAACATTATTGCAGAAACTTATAAAACATGGCTACACCACCAAACGCGTCCAATCAAATTTCTCAAATTTGGCGATACATGTCACAAGCAGATAGCGAAATACGAGCGAGCAAGATCTATGGCGTTACTATTCGTAACTTGTATCTTATTTCGCTTAACCGGGAACTGGGGGCCATATGAACCCATTCACTTCACGATCTTCATTGTGTTCATATGAACAGACACAATCAAAGCGTGACTGAGATACATCATTCTCTAGATGACGAGAGAACACAAAAATATGGATTAAGAAAACTGATCAACGATACGGATTTGATATTTTGGAACATCATGGGGTGGGCATTCTTTGATGAATGACGGCTGAGTAATGAATGGTGGACCAGACGCTTGTAAGTAATGATGATATTCTTTACATAAAATCCTAAACAATGACAGTTATTCTTTATCTAAATGAATTACCAGTCGTTTTCCAGAATATGTATCTTGGTCACGCTTTGATAGTAAAACACATGATATTCAGTCAGCCCCTAGCCCCGAGTGAAGCGGAATTAGACACGTAGCGTAACAAATCTTGTACGCTACAATCGCATTTTGCCTCAGTGTGCGATATTTATCACAGAATTTGATAAACGTCGAATGGAGGCGTCTGGTGGTATAGCCCTGTTTTACGAGTGTCTACAATACTGGTTTGTGGTGTTGATTGAAATGATGAAAATAATCCTACCATTAGGCCCACGGCAGACAAAGTTTTGAATATTTAGCAATAGATTTCGTTTATTTTTATTAGTCAGTTTTGCATAAAACCATTTTATTTCAAAGCAAATACTCAGCCCACACCCCTAAAAATTGACATGCTTGTTTTTCTGCATTGATAAGGCCTGTCGCCAAGTTTAAGATATCGTACGTCGTAGTTATAACGAAAACTGTACAGAAATGTAGAAACCTGCCGGTCTTATTTCAATAGTATCAGTCTAGTACGAGATTGAGTAAATTTATTACTGTTTCTGATAACAGATCTCAAGACCGTTACTATAAACAATTTTGCGTAACGTGACTGTTCTCAAAAACCAAGCCAAGCAGCTACTGAAAACAGTAAAAGAAATATTGAAACTGATTCTAGGATTTACTAAAAAATTAAAAAAGTTTATAGAAGCTACATGTATCTACCTTTTTATGATTTTTCCATGAAGTATTTTGGACCAGCTTTTCGATCCAACGCTCAGCACATAAAGAAGTCCACCACACGATTTCAGACATAATTCGACATCACAGAACATTGTTATTGAGGTTAATTAACCGAATTCAGAGATAATTTTAAGTGACGAAGAAAGGAAAATGGTATACGTACCGTACCTTTATTTGTCGTCTAGATGTGTGGAAACAAAGACAGATAATTAATCGCTAAAAACAAAACTCGATGGCGACAAGTTCTGCTCCTGCGACACAACTTTAGAATTAACAAAAATCATGAAAATAACAAAATCTGGAAGTAATTAACATTAGCAACAAGATATATGGACATGGTTAGATCATTGTTACTGTTTTCAGTAACGAAACAATCAAAAGTAGGCGTTTTTGCTACTAAACCTGATAACGTTATTGAAATTCGTACTTCACTTGACTGAGTATACTGAGCCCATATCTTCATGCAAAGGCCAGCGATTGTCGACCGAACACGCACTTTGACCCACTTATCTATCAACACAGTTATCGTGGTTATGTACAGACTCCTTCGCATCTTGAAAACTCGAGTGCAAGAAAGATTGGTTTCGTGGACTGCCTAGGCCTGCTAAATCGCGAGTATCAATCAAGAGCTCGGCATTACACTTGGCACGCCATCACTTACTCGCGGGGACAGTGAAATTTATTAGAGATGTTTTTCCTGCTCCGTTGTATGGCAAGCCGTTTTGCTTTTTATTCTGGAATTGTTGATATCATTGTGATCAGATCCTATCACCAAATGATTTGCTGATATCATCGAATCATTTGCTGATATCATCCAATGATTTTATGATATCTGTAAAATATTTGCTGACTTTCATCGGGACTTTTATAGGCCAGATAAACCTTGCTCGAGGGATATCGTTTCACGTATCCCCCGATAATAAAACCATTCTGTTAGCGGCATTTGAGGCTACGGACAAGTTTATCACTCATCGATGCAATTGGTATGAGTCATTTTGAGATTCGCAATTCTAGCTGCTGTAGCATACGGAACCAGAAGTAAAGCGATCAAGCACCTTCAATGAAATGACTGTCATCAGTTATGTCTCTTGCAAGATAAATTGATCATGTCTTTCGGGCTGATCGGCCATGTTTTCTGTTACACGTGCATTACAAGCGTCTAGTCCGTCAATTAACAAGCGTCTAGCCTTTTTGACTAGGCCCACACTCGTGACCCAAAAATGAGCCATTTGTCCTCAGAGGCGATGGAAGTTTGCACATTGTTTCCTCTCTGCAGTCTTGGAGATATCTACTTTGCCAACAAACAACTAAGCATGTTTTTTTTCCCGGTCATTTATAGGTAAGACAATAATGGGTATTTAAGATCACGTTCATCATCACGTACACTTGATCAACTTTCTTATGGAGATCACGTGAAAAACTCATCGAAAAATCCCACTGTTTGAGTTCAAGAAATCACTCATAACGTGAGCTCTTTAGGGGAGTTTGGGGTACACTGGGACATTTTTCACTTTTTTGCAAGTCTCCTCTATTATTGTCCTGTAGAGTAGCCTTCTATACTCTAATTATAACTAGTATGACATAATCATACAAACAATTCTGAAATATCTGCTATTTTTTTCTCCCGAATTACATCTTAAAAAGTCAAAAAAGTGTCCCAGTTTGCCCCAAGTTTGGGAATCACTGGTACACCCACTGGGGTGAAGTAGGACAATAATCAAAATTCATTTTAAATCAAGTATATACTGTTATGTTTCATATGAGTTGATAAGATTCAACAGCGATGACTAAGTTACTTGCTATTTTAGACCCCTGCATTACATAAAATATTTCTCAGAGGACAAATTTGAAGAAAAAATATTTTGCGTGATTTCCATTCCAACGGAAGCATTTGACTTTGAAATTGTTTGTAAAACTCATCAAATCCGATGATATTACTAATAACTACTATCGAAGAAGCAAAATAATGCACTTTCATAACATTTTAGAATGAAAGTAAATTTCGCCATTTGATTAATATTGTCCCAGTGTGCCCCGGCAAAAGTGTTCCAGTCCGCCCCGTGTGCATGATTTTTGCCGTTTTGTGAAAAACACAAATAAATACATCGGAGATAATAAATCGATACAATTAAATTGAACCTTTGTCCATCCCCTATCCGCAGAGTACCGAACAGTAAAGAAGTGCCGTAGAAAACTTGATATAGCAAAATATCATCCTCGGTCCTTAAAATTTACTTGGACTGTTCAAAAACGTTATTTTAGCCCCTAATTTTTTTATCACTGATAGTTTTTACTTATACACAATATAGGTGTTGTATAGGGGTGGTAGCTTTCTGTTGATAATAATGTAATGTGATTCCTGTACTTAACATAGGAGCTAGATGGCTTGTCCCACTGTGCCCCATGTCTCACTGTACCCCAATCTCCCCTACAGAGAGTTGAGCGTCTAACATTTTCATTTTTCGGTGAGACATCCTGTATCGATCAAATGGATAAAGACGAAATATGTTTGGACGTCGATTTTTTGGGCTGAATCAGTCAGAGATTGTTACTTGGGAGGTGTAAGAGGTTGCAAATGGCAATGCGAGAATGTCGATAACTTGTTCATGTCTGTTCAGAACTTGACGATTACAACAATCATGTCGTCTCAATAGTAACATTGAAATCGTTCACCACTTTTGTGCTATTGACATATCAAATTGCGTAGCCCATAGCTACATAATGTTAAAACTAAGCAAAATTAATCATAATTAGAAGTAGCTAAAATGATGTCGTCTTCACCAAATGAGGTATGCACAGCCTGTTCATTCGGCTTAAAATAAAGAGATTTAAACATGGAACTCATTTTGAAACACTCGGCGTTTCGTTTTAGCTTTTCAGATTGAATGATCCAAAAACGCGAAGAAACAGTTTTCAGGCAAAATAAATGAACGAATTCCATATTTAACATCTTTTCCCTAACGTAGAACGGATACCTGAAATGTAATATTGTGTATTTGACATACTTTCGTGTGAAATGGCACGTGTCGTCTGTGTAAATATAGCCATATCTTCTTGGAGCGACGATCGTGATAACGCTTTCACTGGATTTGACATGAACTCTTAAATGCCCGCAAAAAGATCTCTCTGGTTCTCCAATGTTAATTTTGTTCTAACACCGATACAGACGTTTGGCGGAGTATACATCGCGCTCGATTTGTGACAGTCTAGCATTGTACATGAATAAAAAATCAATAAATGTGTCAAAAATCTGACTGCTTTAAGTACAAATATGGCAAATCGAGCAGTTTTCTTGTCATACAATTATGATCTAGAGTTAATGTCTCACATGGGTTGATTTCAATGAAGACCCCCATAGCGCAATAGGGGTACAAATGAATGTGCTTGAAAACAAGAGGCCGTTACTCGAGAGATGGAATCGGTCAGAAGAATTCAATTATGTTGAAAATGGCATTTTGTTAGAAGTGGTCAGTAATAGCACAGCTCCAGATACGACATTCAATATTCAGCCTTCGTCAATGCAAGAATTTCCGCTTCATTATTGACATACCTATTTTGTATGACAGTTAGCACCGATTTCTAATGCGTATGAAATACAAATAATAAAAACAAAAGATGGTTTCTTTCAAGAGATAAGCGGTCAACAGTTTCCAATGATGTCAGCCAGACACGATGATGTTCTTTTCATACAATTCTAATCACTGACCAGTACCGATGTACTCGCCAATTCCAGCTATTCTATACAAGCGTCTGCTCCGTCATAGTAAGTATCCTTTGAAGTATTTAACTGCGCACAGAGCAGATTTTGCAAGTGTAACCATTTGTTTCTATTTACCAATCGGGGTTGTTTCTTTCATGTCGCTCAGCCTTGGATACTAACTATAGCTATCGAGGTAATCTGGCAGATTTAACACCCGGTTCCTATGCGATAAGCCTTAACCCCGGAGCTTCTATTTAACCTAATGACATACTAAAGAAGGACACTGGGCATGTGGAGTTTTGATCAGGAGAAATTGATTTTATGCGATTTATTTGCTTTAAAATCGTCTGTTGTAAATCAGTTACGTGAAATGGCGTCATTAGTCACGTGGCTCTCCACAATTTCAGTTGTTACCGTCATATACGAAGTAACTCAGAGGAAGCCAGAGAAAAGCCCACAGAACGGAGAATTGTCTTGCCAGAGTGAGAGTAAACGACTGCGTCGAAAAATGTTTCTGACCTCGGTAGCGGTCGATGCTATATTAAGAATGGTGAACGCTCGCGATCGCTCTAATCTCGGCCAGAAGGTTCATAATTGAGACAAGTTATAATGGGGAGCGTTGATATCATATTAAGGGGTTTGGTTACCTTTCATACGCAAAACAGTTGTTGGTAAATCCCCTAAATAAATGTCTATTATTGAAGTACTTCTCGAAAGAAAAGCATATCCAAAAAATCTGATATTTTGACCATGTAGTTTTTTGTATATAAATCATTTTTATATGAATGAGATAATCGAAGCTATAACATGGATTTCAATGGGAATTTAGGGTTCAGTCACAAATATGCACTTTACATGCAATCTCACAAAAATATTAACATGGTGAACATTCAATGTCTTTGCTTATATATTCTACCGTGTGTATTTTAGCCACAAAAATGGGTCATTCTCCCTGCCGATTTCGGGCAATCGACACAAGTTGGAGCGATATGTAAGAGGTGGAAAAAATTGACGACGTCTGGCGACTAAAACGCAACCATACGACCCTACAGGAAAGCATATTCAAACCCGAGAATTCGGTGGATTCTCGGATGTAGCCTTAGTGTCTCAGCTCCGCTTTTATTGCGATGGTGGTTCATGTGAAGACAATGAAGTATCCACACGGCCCCTAGCACCAGCTTAAGCGGAATTGGATGCGCTAGCTTGGGGGCTGTGGTAACAGATCAGCTCAAGCAACTCATCTGATGTTAATGGATGAGCATCGTGGACGTCTGATGGAGTAAACGCCTCAACATGGGATAAAACTGGTAAATGCAAGAATACCCAGGAAAACTAACCTGTAATGCCCGACGTCGTACGGCTTAAACTTCCCACCAAAACAATAAACCTACATATATTTGTCGAGAGACACGTACAGAGAGCGGGCCTCTGGGACTAACAATCCACCAGCAGAATCCTACCTGATAATAAATTGAGGCGATATGCAAGAGGTGGGCAAAATTGACTACGTCTGGCGACTAAAAAGCAACCATATGACTCTACAGGAAAAGCATTCGTCGACACCTAACATTCAGAACCGAGAATTCGGTGGATTCTCGAATGTAGCCTTAGTATCTCAGTCGCGCTTTTATTGCAGCTGTTTATGTGCAGACAATTAATTATCCACCGGCTTAAGCGAAATTAGATACGCTAGCTCGGGAGCTGTGTACCAAAATCTCATGTTAAAAAATGAGAGAAACTTCAAATTCAAAGCGCAATTAGGGTGAAAATCAAGTGTAAATTTGACTTTTCCTTGCAGATAGGTGAAATTTTAGCTATCGATTATAACAGTTTTGAGGGACATTTCACGTTCATTATTCAGTCTTGTTTGTCTATAAATGTCGATTTTGTGGGATATACCAGGTGACTTCCGGTAAACGAAATGTAACGAACCCCTTAAATGATTACAATGTATATACTTACAGGAAATGAAAATGCGACCGTCAATCTGCTGACATTAGACGTGTATCCGGTGCCCGTGGAAATCCCAGGTGATATCCACATTAATGGAGTGAATATCCAGTCTACCAGCCCACTTAACAACGTCACCATCCAACTAAGCGTAGAGAGCAAGATATTCATCGGCTATATTCCTATGCCATGTCTCCTGGGTATCGGCTCTTGGTAGGTGGCTCAGTTACATATCATTGAGAGAACAAGGAGGGGCGTAATGTCTCACTCAAGGCTATTTTACTGGTGATAGCTGGCGTATTTTCATGTAATATTTGATTATACATTATTCTAAGCATAATGACATGTTCTTTGAATAAGCATAATAACACGTTCTTTGAATAATAGGAAACTACAGTACATATGTATAAATTTATGTCCGTTATCACTAGTTCAAAATATTTTCCTGGGTTAAAAGATAGGGCAAAGTAAAATTATACGGACCGATCGCTGATCAGCGGAAGTCACGCGTCAGGGCATAGATAGGCTCTCTTCGTTCTCCCAATGTCCGGGTTTTTCTAAGGGTTAATGTAGAAAAGGCGAATTTGTCCAAATCTCTGTTGACGGCTTCTCTCTTGCTTTAAACTTTCATGTCATGCATGGTTGGAACTGATTCTAAAAGGGTACAGTACAGGACAGAAATAACTTGAACGCGAATAGAGTAGAATCAAGACAAGAGCGAATACTCGTTTACAATAGTGTGAACGTTTTGGTTAAAACATTAGAAAGCGATTTGCACGCAAGGGAATCGCGTTCAAAATTATGTTATTTCTGCCCTGTACTGTACCTCGATTATTGACGCGGAACTTCTGTTGAGGACGCCGGCTGAATACTGAAAACTTGTAGTCGCCTCTTACTACAATCTGCCTCAGCCGACGTCCTTTTATTTTTATCATGACCTATGCTCAACGACACCCCAGGTCAATCCCCGGGACGGTTTTGGTAAAAAGTAAACCAAACATTCAAAATGGTTCTTTATACCTTATTTGTACCCCATGTCTGTACCATGCAATTCTGGCAGTGTCTGGTCGGCATGTGCAATTTTGGTTGTTGTTTGTAGTATACAAGCATCTAGTTCGACATTCAATATTCAGCCGTCGTCAATTAAAGAATTTCCGCGTCCATAATCGAAAGCCCTAATCCATATAGTAGCAATAGCACAAATTTAAAAAAAATACAGGATAAACATAGGGTAGATTTCTGCAAGAGAGATGCAGTCACAACAGTCCG
>JAVTVY010002993.1:0-36838 GCA_036873755.1 Hanleya hanleyi | reverse complement strand
ATTGTCGTCGAACACATTGACTTTCATCGTAGCAGCATACCGTTCTGTTGAACGACGAACCAATTCAGCCACAAATGTATCCTCCTCGCATCGTAATCGGTATACAAAGATATTGATGTTGAACAGTGTTTCCACGTCATCCAAATTCTTGAACGGAACTCCACGGAAGTGCCGCTTATCCAAGTCTTGCTGCTGTAAATACTGTTCCCAATAGACATTGGCCACTCTGTCACAACCCGTGGGATTACACTCGGCCACATGCACGGCCAAACACCGAAACAGACATTTCCGGTCTTTGTAGGACCCATGTGCCCCTGCTGTTAATGCATACAGGCCGTGTCGATGAAGCAACCAAGGGGGTAGTAGTACAGGAGCACCGATAGGATGATCTCTCATTTTCGTGACGAAAAATGTGACGTTGGTCACCATTTCCACAAGCCATTGGGTATTGGGGCGTTGCAACCGGGCCCATTCCAATGGATCCAACGTGGTCAGTTGGTCGATGAGTGGCTCCAGAGAAATCGCATCCGTCACCGTGAACGGCTGATCAAACACATAGGTATTATTGCTGAGATAATAATACCGCACCTGGTCCGTCTCTTTGTGGCGTAAAATGTACCCGAATGTCATATTCAACTTGAACGCTGTCACCTGATCTGTGAAAATATTCTCGGCATAGGTAGACAGATACGTGAGGTCCTGCAGTCGAAAGTTATACAAGTCCAATAGACGACGGTCACGGTGAAAACAATGGCGTATGGTAGTCCAGTGACGTCGATAAATGTCCCTGACACGCTCGTCTTCAGGCAAGACTTCAACCGGAGGTGCTGCTGGGTCCCAGGGAAAATCTTCTCCACGTCTCATGCTTTCGTCTCATACAAGCGGGTAGGCAAGCAGGCAGGCAGTCAGGCTGGACAGGCAGGCAGGCAGGCAGGCAGGCTGGTCAGGTGAGTCAGGCAGGTAGTGCAATGAATACACCCCACCCCTAAAAATCGCCTCCTTTTATACGTTTTTCTACAATCCGCCATTTTGTCCCATCCCATCCCACATCAGCCGCCATTTTGTCCCAGCCCATCCCACAGCCGCCATTTTGTCCCATCCCAACCCACATGAGCCGCCATTTTGTCCCATCCCATCCCACAGCCGCCATTTTGTCCCACCACCTCCACCACACCAGCTGCGGGCGCTATTTTTTGGTTCCACCACCTCCACCACACCACAAGGCGCCATTTTGGTCCCAATTCACCTCCACCACCCACAAGCCGCCATTTTGGTCCCACCACCTTCCCTCCACACCACAAGCCGCCATTTTGGTCCCACCACCTCCACCACACCACAAAGCCGCCATTTTGGTCCCAACACCCTCCACCACACCACAAGCCGCCATTTTGTCCCACTTACCTCCATTCACCCACAAGCCGCCATTTTGGTCCCACCAATTCTCCACCACCCACAAGCCGCCATTTTGCCCCACCACTTCCACCACCCACAAGCCGCCATTTTGGTCCCACCACCTCCACCACCCACAAGCCGCCATTTTGGTCCTGTCTTCCACCACCCACAAGCCGCCATTTTGGTCCCACCACCTCCACCACCCACAAGCCGCCATTTTGGTCCCACCACCTCCACCTCCCACAAGGCCGCTTCTGGCTTTGGGTCCCACCTCACCTCCACCACACCACAAGCCGCCATTTTGGTCCCACCACCTCCACCTCCCACAAGGCCGCCATTTTGGTCCCACCACCACCTCCACCACCCACAAGCCGCCATTTTGGTCCCACCACCTCCACCACCCACAAGCCGCCATTTTGGTCCCACCACCTCCACCACCCACAAGCCGCCATTTTGGTCCCACCACCTCCACCACCCACAAGCCGCCATTTTGGTCCCACCACCTCCACCACCCACAAGCCGCCATTTTGGTCCCACCACCTCCACCTCCCACAATGACCCCTGTGACCCCTGTTCACATGCCTTCATCACGTGATCGTCATGGGAAACCCCCACTGGGGAATCCCCCACTGGGAAACCCCGCCCCACTTCCGCCTCAATGTGACGTCATTAAGTAGGTCAATGTGAATCAATTTAGGTTTTGTATACTACTATGGTGGCATTATATGATACGGGATATAAGTTCACAATATCCATGGAAGTGTTTTGCATTCTTCACATGCGATCAACCAACTCCTTTGGGGACCCTTGTCTATACGTAGTACCATGCAGTAGCACTGTAATCACTATGTACACCTTCATCGTTCGAGCTTTGGAACGCCACATCCATAAAGCACAAATCGGGGTCCGCCAATTTCAAAACTAAAGTGTTGAAACTTACTCGTAAAGTGTTGAAATAACCCTTTAAGTGTGCCCACAGGGACAACACTTAAAGAGCAGTCCCTGTGGACACACTTAAAGTGTTATTTCAACACTTTACGAGTAAGTTTCAACACTTTAGTTTTAAGCGTGAATGACCGTGTATATATTTAAACCACCGACTCTCTCTCAGATCTTGTCCTTGTCATGCTCATATAGACGTCAATTGATGGTGATAACACTGGGCTTTAGTGTGCTTCTTCGCGAATCTGCTGTAAGTTGATGCTCATTGCAGCAACTTGTGAGACGCTCTAACGTCACCCGTAGGCGGATAAGAACGCATTTTCAGTCAAGATTTTAAACCCAAAGTACGTTGGCCCATAGACGACATGCTATATATTTTTAGTTTCGAATTTATTTATTTTTATTACTTCTAGGTTTAATTTTTTGTGTTAGGTTTCATTTTTTTTGTTTTAGGTTTATTTCTTTGGGTGGTGAAAACTAACCCAGAAGTAAAAAAAAAAAATAAATTCAGAACTAAAAAATATAGCATGTCCTCTATGGGCCGGGCCACCGTACCTAAGAGTATACTTATTTGAGGAAATCGGCCATACAGAGGCGAAAGATGATACTAGCCTCGGCCGTACAGTGGCGAAAGATGATACTAGCCCTATGAACCTAAAGCAACATGAAACATGTTCATGAAACATTGGGGCAACATCCTACTTTTTGCACTAATAAACCTTGTGCATAAGCTTATACGGCGTTCGACGCTGAAAACTGATGTTTAACGCAGAAGCACAACATGAAGTCGAAATAAACTACAAAGTCCCGGAGTTTCAGCTCTCAAGTTCTTGTCGCTCCGGAGATACGGGCAAAGAAACAACAAGGGGGGAGAGACCTATATTCATTGCTTGATTGCTGAAAAACAACGCAGACTAACACATTGATGTTTTCTGATTAGGGTAAACTATTCAATTACTTTTCGCCTGTAATTTGGCTTATCTCGACACTGAAAGCCGGACGTTCGTGAACGACCTTTAACCTTGTCTCCAACCATCAAATGTCGTTGAAAAGACACAGGCTTTGAAAAATTAACTATCTAACGTGTAGGATAGATCAATACTTTGAAGTTCGGATCTCCAACTGGTATATATCGTGAGAGACTAACGTTGGTTGTACGTCTGCATTTGGGTGGATCTCAGTCTTATTTGACCAGAATCCGCCATTTGACTAGAATTCGCCATTTTTTCCGAAAATATGGATACATTTTTTTTCCCGAAAATATCGAATATTGGTACATGATTTAATTCACGGATTTAGATTTGTTTTGTTTTGTTTTTTTTTTTATAAATTTGTGGTTGAGTTGAAAATTTCACACTGACACAGTTTTTATCACTGTCGCGGTAACTGGGACAGTGACAGAGGGAGTTCATTCTCGTCTGTCCGTCTGTCCGTCCGTCCGTCTGTCCATCATATCCTTGTAAACACATTATCTCAAAAAGTCCTTCACTTACAACAATGAAACTTCATACAGTTGTTTAATACAGCCAGTACCAGAAGCCTATTGAAAGTCGGTGCCATTGGATGTGTTTTTCAGGAGTTATGCGCCTTTATACATGTCTGGCTGTTTTTATCCTTGTAAACACATTATCTCAAAAAGTCCTTCACTCACAACAATGAAACTTCATACAGTTGTTTAATGCAGCTAGTACCAGAACCCTATTGAAAGTCGGTGTAATCGGATGTGTTTTTCAGGAGTTATGCCCCTTTATACATGTCTGTTGGTCCATATCCTTGTAAACACATTATCTCAAAAGGTCCTTCACTCACAACAATGAAACTTCATACAGTTGTTTAATACAACCAGTACCAGAAGCCTATTGAAAGTCGGTGCCATTGGATGTGTTTTTCAGGAGTTATGCCCCCTTATACATGTCTGTCTGTTTTTATCCTTGTAAACACATTATCTCAAAAAGTCCTTCACTCACAACAATGAAACTTCATACAGTTGTTTAATACAGCCAGTACCAGAAGCCTATTGAAAGTCGGTGTAATCGGATGTGTTTTTCAGGAGTTCTGCCCCTTTATGCATGTCTGTTTGTCCATATCCTTGTAAACACATTATCTCAAAAAGTCCTTCACTCACAACAATGAAACTTCATACAGTTGTTTAATACAGCCAGTACCAGAAGCCTATTGAAAGTCGGTGCCATTGGATGTGTTTTTCAGGAGTTATGCCCCTTTATACGTGTCTGTCTGTTTTTATCCTTGTAAACACATTATCTCAAAAAGTCCTTCACTCACAACAATGAAACTTCATACAGTTGTTTAATACAGCCAGTACCAGAAGCCTATTGAAAGTCGGTGCCATGGGATGTGTTTTTCAGGAGTTCTGCCCCTTTATACATGTCTGTTGGTCCATATCCTTGTAAACACATTATCTCAAAAAGTCCTTCACTCGCAACAATGAAACTTATACAGTTGTTTAACACAGCCAGTACCAGAAGCCTATTGAAAGTCGGTGCCATGGGATGTGTTTTTCAGGAGTTCACACAAACCTGTGTGGATTGCTGTGAATAGACAATACATGTAATCGTTCGACTACATCTACTATAGGTAATCACTGCTCTATTGCTATATTGTTTTGCCTGTCTATGATCTATATCATACAGGTAAAATTATGCCCACCCCAAATATGTGAGTTATTGGGGTCAGAAACATTATTTCCACAATTGCTCTGGGCCCGACCCGAGGGGTCCCGATGGCGACAGCCACATGTTATCACTGTCGCGGTAACTGGGACAGTGACAGAGGGAGTTCATTCTCGTCTCGCGAGACTCCCTACTGCGAGAAAGAGTCTCACGCGTAAATGGGAGCCATCCCCCCAAAATTTGGGGGGTGTTGTTGTTGTTGTTCCGGACGTCCCTCCTTTCAGACTAGGAGCACCCTCTTACAGAGGTATTTAGAAGCTTGCAGTAACCCCGCCGCTTACTAGGGTGGTCGAGACAGGGTCAGTAGCAGTCGAGGTCCCGTGCTGTGCAGGCCGTGCAAGTAACTTATTTACAGTGCATTGACACCTCCTGACTGTACATATAGACCCGTCCCTTTTTCTGACCAGATGTGTGCGATGTACTACTGTGAGTGAATTTATATAGCGGTCACTGAAAGACGCCCAGGTACTTTATTCCCCAAGTGCCTCCGCTGGCGAAGGTCTAGCGTAGCAACTAGTTCCACCATCAGTCCATATTACCCTGGACACCGAATCAGTCCAGCGCCTTGTGAATAGGCGAGTATATATGTAAGCGGTCACTGGCGAGGCGCGAACCCACGCCAGCTGTAGCACTCCGGGGCAGAGTCAGACACTCTAACCATTCGGCCACGACACGCTCAACGGGGTGAGTAGGCGGCGTATGATTATCTGGCTTGTCACTGACCTGCTGACTCCGCCGAGTTAGAAGCGAATTGCTAAACATAACGTGGGCTATATCATTGGGAAATGACTCTTTCCGTTTCGGAGCACATCAATCGCGAACAAATTATTGTCGGTATGTATACTTGGCCGTGAAAGCGAGTTATCTAATACAGGAAGTAGTTCGCGGGTAGACACAGCTCGCTTTGAGAATGATGTCATGCTGCCTCGCTTTGAGATTGGAGATTCAAAAATGTCACCAGTTTACATGAGAGTCGCTTTGGTCTCCCGCGGGTAGACACGGCTCTCTTTGCGAATGAGAGGGAGTTAACTGTAAACTGGAACTGCAATACCAATGTCGTAAATTCACACAACAGGAAATGGACCGGTTGATGGCAGGTGCACATGAGTGAAAACGAAAGTCAGTTGTACATGTTTCTCCCATTCTTCAAAGTTTAAGTGCAAACTAACTAACCAGCTAACTGAACTTTCGTGGCCGATAGATAACGGTTCATCGTTAAAATGAGTTTTGATTCGTACAAAGAAAGAGTTGAAGCGGGAGACACGGTTATTTTACACATCGGCTACGATAACATGCTGACTTTCAAAGTCCGACCGGGACAAACACACCAAACTCGATATGGAGCTCTCCGCCACAAGGATTTGATCGGGGTACAATATGGCAGTAAGATCCAGTGCCCCAAAGGCTGGTTGTACATTCTACACCCTACGCCAGAGTTATGGACCGTGAATCTACCGCATAGAACACAGATCTTGTATTCCACTGATATCAGTATGGTTACGCTTCAACTGGACCTCAAACCTGGCAGTATCGTTGTAGAATCAGGTAAAGGATGATGATGATGATGTTGTCTTGGTAAAGGATATCATCTGAATATAAACATAGCTGTCTGAAGAAAACAGCCCAATAATTCAAAATTTTCTCTTCCTATAAATACTCCTCAATTGTATTTGTATCTGTGATACCTTAGGGGCCTTAGGAACACAGCCATCCAATACAGTCATGATCTTCCAAGTGGATTGAAAGGGAGCACCCTAATTACAGGCCGATACAGACCAATACAGACCGATACGTATAAAAGACAGACCGATACTAAAAACATACAGACCGATACCTACATATCACAGATTACGACTTCTAGAATACAGAATTGATACTTTGTACGATTTTCTCATAAAAACCAGTTGTTTTATAGCGCAAAACAGTATCGCAATCAGCTGCCCGCTAGGCGCTACGGAGTGTGCCGCACGGTCAAATCTCGCGGTCGATTCGCCCTCCCGACTCGCCCAAGCACCGAACCGACTCGCCCGGCAGTATCATTAAAATGAAGTAACAGTTGTATTGTGATAGAAAAGTAGAATAGCGGTAACACTTGTTAAGTTAGCTTTCCATCTCGCAAAATTGGAAGGAGAAAAACAAGCTCGACACCGCTCCCGTGTATATGGTGTTCTATTTGGACCCCTCTCCCGTTTTCCGAGAGCAAAACTTGTCAGAATTCTCCGTAGCGCCTAGCGGGAAGCTGATTGCCACACCGTTTTACGCTTTCAACAGCTTGTTTTCATTAGAAAATACTACAAAGTACCAATTATGTCTTCTAGAGGCCATATTCTATAATATATAGGTATCGGTCTGTATGTTTTTAGTATCGGTCTGTCCTTTATAAGTATCGGAATGTATTGGTCTGTATCGGTCTGTATTTAGTGCGACCCATTGAAAGTGATATCAAAGATAGGGGCTTTTTGGTTGCTCCAGTCGAATTACACACCTCAATGGTTGACTGGATTATGATGCAGATATAGTGGCTGCGTGTCATAAAAGCTATTTAATGTTTATGAAATGGGCTCACAGAACACCAAATTCAACTGAAATATAAGCTAGGTCCTATAGTAATATACAATTGGGGAGCATTGATAGAATATTAATCAGTCCTGTGCTGTACGTAAACCCCATTTTCCTGCAGGTTTTCCAATTTCAGTTTAAGAAGACCCTCTATGGGTTACCATAATATTTTGTGCTACCAGGTCCATGTGTTTATCCCTGAAGCGAACCACACTGCAGTGGTCTAATGGTTAGAGCTTCAGCCTCGTAAGCGGTAAGTACTGGATTTAATCCCAGGCCGGGTCATACCAAAGACTTGAAAAATGGAACTTGTTGCTTCCTTGCTTGCGATCAGCATTAAGAGGATAGAACAAGGACTGGTTCCCTCGGTGTCAGTATAATATGACTGACTGAGTAGGGTGTCATGTCTGCCTACGGCATGATATTTCAGTGGGACAGCACTATAAAATGGCAGCATTAGATCTGCTCTGTTTCAAGTAGGTACCGTCCCCCTCCCCCCCCTTCCCTTCCCGGTCGTGATATAGGTGAAAAAATGTTGAAAGTGACATTGAAACCCTATTCACTCACTCACTTCTAAAGGCCTATCCCTGAAGCACCAGTTACAGGTTACACATTTTCTAATCGTAATATCCTGCAACAGGTTTCTTGAGAAAATATTACAGCACAGGCTTGATTAATTTATTAAACTTGGGGAAAAATTGTATTCCATTATACATAGACCCTAAATAACTCATTACAAATTTGTTCCATAAAGTATGTATGCTGTGATGAGGGGTGGGGGTAAAGATGCTGTAATTTTCCAATATGTATCATGCTACCATTTTCGTATGAGAGTTTTTACGTGACCGGCATGTATCGCGATCTGTATGAAGAAGATGGTGGTACTAGTCATGCCAATGAAATTCAATCAGCCGTTGATGTTTGTAGACTAATTGCAGACACATTAGCTCCTCGTGAATATCAAACTATTTGCCAAACTCAGTTTGTAGACAGAGAGTGGGGAGGGGTTGTTTTATTGCTGGATAGAACCATATTGGGTAAAAGAGTTATATAATTACATGGGTGGTTGCCTGATGGATAAACATAATGGCATTTATGTTGGTTACATATTATAATATGGGTGGTGGGGGTAAAATTATATTTCATTACATGGGTGGCTGGAGCAAAAATAAAGTGCCTTCTGTCTCCCCCCCCCCCCCATGTACTTTTTTCTGGAACAGCCCTTACAGATTTGGAGACAAGGACATGTGTCACAGGGCAACTGCCCTGTGACACGTGACATGGTTTAGGGGGTCCAGATTTCCATCTTCATCCATAAGCCAATTTCTGCATTCATACTCAAGTGGAAAGATCTGCTTCAGTGCGAATGTAGAAATTGGCTTATGGATGAAGATGGGGTTTAACCCTTGTGTTTCATCAGTAATAGTCACATCACAAGTAGGTTAATCCCCTTTATAATAAAGACTATTTGAGTAACAAACAAGCAACTAACTTCATCTAATTCTATAATATCATGTGAAATATCAGAATGTAATGATTTCAGTTGATGTGTATTTGGCATAGGTACTGGCAGTGCATCTCTATCTCATGCTATCATCAGGACCATTCAGCCTTCAGGGCATCTTCACACTTTTGAATTCCACGCAGAACGGGCGAAGAAGGCAGAGGAAGAGTTCAAAGAGCATGGTTTGAGTGACTATGTAACTGTTACGCATCGGGATGTGTGCGAACATGGTTTTCAACTGTCCAACCTGGCAGATGCTGTATTTTTAGATTTGCCCAAACCCTGGCTGGTCATAGAAAGTGCCAAACAAGCCATCAAACTGGAAGGTGAGGGTTTATTTCTCCATGGTTCGAAAGTTTGTTAAATAGAATCTGATACTTAATTCAATTTACATAATTCACAACTTGCATGGACGTTGCCAGTAGTTTTTGAGAGTGGGTTGTTTCCTATGCTGACCTTGTAGTGTGCTGTCCAAAATAAGAACTCTCCGGGTACTCCGGTTTCCTCCACCATCCAAATTGTCGGTCACCATATGAGTGAAACAACCTTGAATGTGACATTAAACCAAATCCCCCTCCCCCCCCCCCACCGAATAACAAAATAATATGTTTTGTCTCTCAGACATGTCAGAGGGGTCGTTAACACCCCACAAATAAGTCACATTACACCTAAATTATGAGCAAAACAGGTAATAATAATAAATTTATTGCTAAAAAATAATACAATGTTTACGACACAAATTTTCCCATGATACATCATATCAGGACAGCAGGAATAGTAAGCTGTTCCACCTCAATACCAGTGACAAGGCACCAAGATCAGGAACTACAAATGAACTGACAGCAGTATTGTCACAACACATACAGGACTCCTTACTCTCCCTATGCATGCACTCCAAGTATGTACTATCACACTTAGCTCTGCAGTATTTGCCTTCTAATAAATATCGTCACTATCGATCAGTTCTGACATCAACTAAGCAATCCAAAAAGTGACAGATTGAACACTATTGTGGAAGTCTACCAATTGTATTGGTCAAACGAAGTCACATGCTTTCAATTATGGACGATTGCTTTGCAGCAAGTCAAGCTAGACTGTGGCGACAATCTTTTATTTGATGTTGTGGTCTGAGGGACCAATATTAAGGCAAGGCTTGGTGTGATATTTGCAGTGTTAATTATCCTAGGTGAGAAAGGACTCCATTTCAATATTCATTATCATAAACTTTCTGAGCAGTGCTTGAAAGGACGTGACTGTTATTCACGAAATTCTGAGAAGCACTGAAAGTTTGTCAGAATAACCATTTGAGACATTGGTACCGTACATATATTACATACAGTTATCTTATGCAAAACTGGACAAAAGTTCACAAATAGGCATAGTAGGCTAATAGAGGTTGAAACATAAAAAAAAACTCTCTTAAAATCATGACAATTCGATCAATTAATTTTGGGTCAAATTATGACCGGTCTACCTAATACATAGATCACCCTTTATGTTTAGATAATATTAAGCAGGAGCCGTGGAGCACATTTGAATGGGGGGGGGGTGGCTGAACTCTATACCGGCCATGTTAAATGTTGGACTGGTGCTCTCTAAGATAGGACTTATAATATTGCAGTCGCAAAAGGTGGGAGGGGGGGGTCAGTTCCCCACCCACCCCCCACCCCCCTGCTTCGTGGCCCTGTTAAGGCTATTCACTTCTCAATAAATTTTGTGTTTCTTGTAACCCTAACTATCCATGTTTTTCTTGATTTAAAAATAGTTTGGGTCAACAATTTGCATGTTTTTTTTTGGACAGAATTTGTGAAATTTTATACCAAAGAAGTGATATTTCAAGAATTTATAAGAAAAACAGATTTGAACCTACCTACCTAACTTTTCGCAACTTTGTTACCGCAAACTCAAATAATGTGGATGATCTAAATAGATTTTGTTCCAAGAACAGTTTGTCAATAGCTTTGTCTTCTAATAAATGTGATCACCCAAATATTTCTGGATGTGAAATTCTGTGATTATCAGAAAGTAGTATCATATTTCAAATTTCCTTTGAATGCTCATTCAATTATTATTCCTATTTTCTAGGTGGCAGAATTTGCTCTTTCTCTCCATGCATAGAACAAGTACAGAAAACCTGTGAGGCACTGCAGACTCAGGGATTCCATGATCTCACTACACTGGAATGCTTACAAAGGCAATTTGAAGTGCGAACAATTAACATGCCTATCCCAGATCTGGGTCTTGGTAACACCCAGGCCAAAGTCCTCGATAGTGAGAAATGTGCAAAACTTCAGCCAATGGTTGAAGGGGATGAGGTGGAGGAAAATAGTAGGATGGATACGGTCGTAAACGTGGGTGACGGTAATGAAGACAAGAAGACTCCACAGGAGAAGCCTGTGGGCATTGACGAAGTGGCTGACACAGAACCAGTGGTTAATGTGGATAAAAAAATGAGTTGTGCTGTGAAGAAAGCTCAGAAGTGTGATATTAAATCATCTGGAGATGGTCACAAGCAAGCATCGTCTAGAGAATATTATTTTGACTTGATTGGCAAGAAGATGGATGGTACATTTTCTTTTAAATCTGCTACTACAACAGCACAAATGGCCGGTCATACAGGATATTTAACTTTCGCCACGCTTTACCCATCTACATAATGATCCTGATTTCTTGGTTTAGCTATACGGCGTAGCCATTATTAGGATTTGTCTTGGAAATAACTACATCTTACCTGATATAAATACAGAACAATTGTCCTGAAATGTGGAATAAATTCCATTTACAAGATTATCTAGTTTAGTGTAATTTAATACCCTGGTCATAGCTATAATGTATTTGATGGGGAATTAAACTATCTTCATCTCCTGCACATCTACAGAGACTGATATCTCCGGAAAGACAGATAGCTGTAACTAAATGCCCAAGATATATTTGTGGTCACTTTATTGTCCCCCATCCGTCTGTTAACTTGGTTGTCTGTACGATATCTCCAGTTTCAAGTTATGGATTGATACCAAACTTTGGGTAACCATATACCTAAGGAATAAGAATGATTATATTCCTTTTCAGGTCAAACACTGAAATAATCAGTGTCAATGTGGCTCGAAATCAGGAAATCATTGAAAATTTGTTGTCCGTGCAATAACTCCAGTCCAACTTAAGGATAGCTGTCCCCTTAGAGGCAGTTTTTGCATCCCCGTGACAATTTGTCGTCTGTATCAATAAATATACAAGATAACCATAATAAACTATATATTTTATGAAAGCATACATCGTAGGGATTCCAACTATATGATTTGTATAACTGACGCTGCTACTGTGTAGAAAATATTCCAATTTAAAAAAATTAAAATGAAAACAATAGCATCCATTTTTCAATTGAAATTTCATGAAAACTGTTGGTCTTGTTTCAACTTTGATGGTATACCTTGATAGGAGACAATTCGAACTAGTAAACTTATCTCATTTTTTAAAATTTTTGCCTGGTTTTGTTTTTACAGCTATTTTACTAAAATAAATTGAAAAAAAAGTACTATTTTACGGTCGTTTGTCTTAAAAGTTGAATAATTAAAAAACTAATCCGAACTTACAAAAAGTGAGATAAATTTACTAGATCACCTTATAAGTAACAAGCATGCCAAATTTCAAAAGCGTAGCATGGATACTTTTCGAGAAATAAACGTTTAAATCTCGGATTTTGTACAAAAATGAAAGGTCAGAAATCGGGCAAAATGTGCCCAGCTATACATCTGATGAATTAATCCAAATTTTTTGCTTGAATTCTATTGTCTAATACATTTTTAGCCCACCATCACCAGATGGTGGTCTGTTCAAATCGCTTCTCGTCCGTCAGTCCGTCCGACCATAAACAATTCTTGTTATCGCGATTTCTCCGGAACTACTTTATGGATCTTTCTCAAATTTGGTACACAGGTTCCCCTTGGGGTCTAGTTTTGCAAGATATCTTTTTTGGTCCAATTCGAAAATCCGATATGACCACCAGGCAGCCATCTTGGATTTCCCCATGAAACTTTATCGTCCTTTCTCAGGAAGTACTGCATGGATCTTTCTCAAATTTGGTACACAGGTTCCCCTTGGGGTCTAGTTGTGCAAGGTACCTTTTCTGGTCCAATTCGAAAATCCAATATGGCCACCAGGCAGCCAACTTGGATTTCCCCATGAAACATTGTTATCGCGATTTCTCAGGAACTACTGCATGGATCTTTCTCAAATTTGCTACACAGGTCCCCCTTGGTGTCTAGTTTTGCAAGATACCTTTTCTGGTCCGATTCGAAAATCCGATATGGCCACCAGGCAGCCATCTTGGATTTCCTCATGAAACCTTGTTATTGCGATTTCTCAGGAACTACTGCATGGATCTTTCTCAAATTTGGTACACAGGTTCCCCTTGGGGTCTAGTTGTGCAAGATACATTTTCTGGTCCGATTTGAAAATCCAATATGGCCACCAGGCAGCCATCTTGGATTTCCCCCATGAAACTTTGTTATTGCGATTTCTCAGGAACTACTGCATGGATCTTTCTCAAATTCGGTACACAGGTTCCCCTTGGGGCCTGATTGTGCAAGATACCTTTTCTGGTCCGATTCGAAAATCCAATATGGCCACCAGGCAGCCATCTTGGATTTCCCCATGAAACATTGTTATCGTCATTTCTCAGGAAGTACTGTATGGATCTTTCTCAAATTTGATACACAGGTTCCCCTTGGGGTCTAGTTGTGCACGATACCTTTTCTGGTCCGATTCGAAAATCCAATATGGCCACCAGGCAGCCATCTTGGATTTCCCCATGAAACCTTGTTATCGCGATTTCTCAGGAACTACTGCATGGATCTTTCTCAAATTTGGTACACAGGTTCCCCTTGGGGTCTAGTTGTGCAGGATACCTTTTTTGGTCCGATTCGAAAATCCGATATGGCCACCAGGCAGCCATCTTGGATTTCCCCATGAAACCTTGTTATCGCGATTTCTCAGGAACTGCTGCATGGATCTTTCTCAAATTTGGTACACAGGTTCCCCTTGGGGTCTAGTTGTGCAAGATACCTTTCTTGGTCCGATCCGAAAATCCAATATGGCCACCAGGCAGCCATCTTGAATTTCCCCATGAAACCTTATCGCGATTTCTCAGGAACTACTGCATGGATCTTTCTCAAATTTGGTACGCAGGTTCCCCTTGGGGTCTAGTTGTGCAAGATACCTTTTCTGGTCCGATTCGAAAATCCAATATGGCCACCAGGCAGCCATCTTGGATTTCCCCATGAAACCTTGTTATTGCCATTTCTCAGGAACTACTGCATGGATCTTTCTCAAATTTGGTACACAGGTTCCCCTTGGGGTCTAGTTGTGCAAGATACCTTTTCTGGTCCGATTCGAAAATCAAATATGGCCACCAGGCAGCCATCTTGGATTTCCATTTGAAACCTTGTTATCGCGATTTCTCAAGAATACTACATGGATCTTTCTCGAATTTGGTACACAGGTTTCCCTTCGGGTTTTTGGTTTTGCAAAATATCTTTTCTCGTCCGATTCGAAAAGCCAATATTGCCACCAGGCAGCCATCTTGGATTTCCCCATGAAACATTATCATCATTTCTCAGGAAGTACTGCGTGGATCTTTCTCAAATTTGGTACACAGGTTCCCTTGGGGTCTGGTTGTGCAAGATACCTTTTCTGGTCGGATTCGAAAATCCAATATGGCCACCAGGCAGCCATCTTAGATTTCCACATGAAAATTTGTTATCGTCATTGCTCAGGAAGTACTGCATGGATCTTTCTCAAATTTGGTACACACGTTCCCCTTGGGGTCTAGTTGTGCAAGAACCCTTTTCTGGTCCGATTCGAAAATCCAATATGGCCACCAGACAGCCATCTTGGATTTCCCCATGAAACCTTGTTATCGCGATTTCTCAGGAACTACTGCATGGATCTTTCTCAAATTTGGTACACAGGTTCCCCTTGGGGTCTAGTTGTGCAGGATACCTTTTTTGGTCCGATTCGAAAATCCGATATGGCCACCAGGCAGCCATCTTGGATTTCCCCATGAAACCTTGTTATCGCAAGATCCCTTTTCTGGACCGATTCGAAAATCCAATATGGCCACCAGGCAGCCATCTTGGATTTCTCCATGTAACCTTGTTATCGCGATTTCTCAGGAACTACTGCATGGATCTTTCTCAAATTTGGTACACAGGTTCCCCTTGGGGCCTAGTTGTGCAAGATACCTTTTCTGGTTCAATTCGAAAGTCCAATATGGCCACCAGGCAGCCATCTTGGATTTTCCCATGAAACCTTGTTATCGCGATTTCTCAGGAACTACTGCATGGATCTTTCTCAAATTTGGTATACAGGTCCCCCTTGGTGTCTAGTTTTCCAAGATACCTTTTCTGGTCCGATTCCAAAATCCGATATGGCCACCAGGCAGCCATCTTAGATTTCCACATGAAACTTTGTTATCGTCATTTCTCAGGAAGTACTGCATGGATCTTTCTCAAATTTGGTACACAGGTTCCCCTTGGGGTCTAGTTGTGCAGGATACCTTTTTTGGTCCGATTCGAAAATCCGATATGGCCACCAGGCAGCCATCTTGGATTTCCCCATGAAACCTTGTTATCGCAAGATCCCTTTTCTGGACCGATTCGAAAATCCAATATGGCCACCAGGCAGCCATCTTGCATTTCCCCATGAAACCTTGTTATCGCAAGTTCTCAGGAACTACTGCATGGATCTTTCTCAAATTTGGTACACAGGTTCCCCTTGCGGCCTAGTTGTGCTAGATACCTTTTCTGGTCCGATTCGAAAGTCCAATATGGCCACCAGGCAGCCATCTTGGATTTTCTCATGAAACCTTGTTATCGCGATTTCTCGGGAACTACTGCATGGATCTTTCTCAAATTTGGTATACAGGTCCCCCTTGGTGTCTAGTTTTGCAAGATACCTTTTCTGGTCCGATTCCAAAATCCGATATGGCCACCAGGCAGCCATCTTGGATTTCCCCATGAAACCTTGTTATCATGATTTCTCAGGAACTACTGCATGGATCTTTGTCAAATTTGGTACACTGGTTCCCCTTGGGGTCTAGTTGTCCATGATACCTTTTCTGGTCCGATTCCAAAATCCGATATGGCCACCAGGCAGCCATCTTGGATTTCCCCATGAAACCTTATCACGATTTCCCAGGAACTACTGCATGGACCTTTCTCAAATTTGGTACACAGGTTCCCCTTGGGGTCTAGTTGTGCAAGATACCTTTTCTGATCCGATTCGAAAATCCAATATGGCCACCAGGCAGCCATCTTGGATTTCCATTTGAAACCTTGTTATCGCGATTTCTCAAGAATACTACATGAATCTTTCTCGAATTTGGTACACAGGTTCCCCTTCGGGTTTGGTTTTGCAAGATATCTTTTCTCATCCGATTCGAAAAGCCAATATTGCCACCAGGCAGCCATCTTGGATTTCCCCATGAAACATTATCATCATTTCTCAGGAAGTACTGCGTGGATCTTTCTCAAATTTGGTACACAGGTTCCCCTTGGGATCTGGTTGTTCAAGATACCTTTTCTGGTCGGATTCGAAAATCCAATATGGCCACCAGGCAGCCATCTTGGATTTCCCCATGAAACTTTGTTATCGTCATTTCTCAGGAAGTACTGCATGGATCTTTCTCAAATTTGGTACACAGGTTCCCCTTGCGGTCTAGTTGTGCAAGAGCCCTTTTCTGGTCCGATTCGAAAATCCGATATGGCCACCAGGCAGCCATCTTGGATTTCCCCATAAAACCTTGTTATCGCGATTTCTCAGGAACTACTGCATGGATCTTTCTCAAATTTGGTACACAGGTTCCCCTTGGGGTCTAGTTGTGCAAGAAACCTTTTTTGGTCCGATTCGAAAATCCAATATGGCCACCAGGCAGCCATCTTGGATTTCCCCATGAAACCTTGTTATCGCGATTTCTCAGGAACTACTGCATGGATCTTTCTCAAATTTGGTACACAGGTCCCCCTTGGTGTCTAGTTTTGCAAGATACCTTTTCTGGTCCGATTCCAAAATCCGATATGGCCACCAGGCAGCCATCTTGGATTTCCCCATGAAACCTTGTTATCATGATTTCTCAGGAACTACTGCATGGATCTTTCTCAAATTTGGTACACTGGTTCCCCTTGGGGTCTAGTTGTGCATGATACATTTTCTGGTCCGATTCCAAAATCCGATATGGCCACCAGGCAGCCATCTTGGATTTCCCCATGAAACCTGGTTATCATGATTTCTCAGGAACTCCTGCACGGACCTTTCTCAAATTTGGTACACAGGTTCCCCTTGGGGCCTAGTTGTGCAAGATACCTTTTCTGGTTCAATTCGAAAGTCCAATATGGCCACCAGGCAGCCATCTTGGATTTTCCCATGAAACCTTGCTATCGCGATTTCTCAGGAACTACTGCATGGATCTTTCTCAAATTTGGTATACAGGTCCCCCTTGGTGTCTAGTTTTGCAAGATACCTTTTCTGGTCCGATTCCAAAATCCGATATGGCCACCAGGCAGCCATCTTGGATTTCCCCATGAAACCTTGTTATCATGATTTCTCAGGAACTACTGCATGGATCTTTCTCAAATTTGGTACACTGGTTCCCCTTGGTGTCTAGTTGTGCATGATACCTTTTTTGGTCCGATTCCAAAATCCGATATGGCCACCAGGCAGCCATCTTGGATTTCCCCATGAAACCTTGTTATCACGATTTCTCAGGAACTACTGCATGGACCTTTCTCAAATTTGGTACACGGGTTCCCCTTGGGGTCTAGTTGTGCAAGATACCTTTTCTGGTCCGATTCGAAAATCCAATATGGCCACCAGGCAGCCATCTTGGATTTCCATTTGAAACCTTGTTATCGCGATTTCTCAAGAATACTACATGGATCTTCCTCGAATTTGGCACACTGGTTCCCCTTGGGGTTTGGTTTTGCAAGATATCTTTTCTCGTCCGATTCGAAAAGCCAATATTGCCACCAGGCAGCCATCTTGGATTTCCCCATGAAACATTATCATCATTTCTCAGGAAGTACTGCGTGGATCTTTCTCAAATTTGGTACACAGGTTCCCCTTGGGGTCTGGTTCTGCAAGATACCTTTTCTGGTCCGATTCGAAAATCCAATATGGCCACCAGGCAGCCATCTTGGACTTCCCCATGAAACTTTGTTATCGCGATTTCTCAGGAACTACTGCATGGATCTTTCTCAAATTTGGTACACAGGTTCCCCTTGGGGTCTAGTTGTGCAAGATACCTTTTCTGGTCCGATTCCATCATCCGAACGCATGGCACGATCATACGTAGAAACTTCTGCTCGTAGCCATGGGGTAACGGGTGCTATCTGAGTGTAATAGGGCGTTTCCCAAATGGTCACATCCGACTGGCCCCGTTACATCCGACATCGGTGCAATCACATTCATACAACGAAGACACACCTCCAGAAAGCGATTGATTGAAATGATCCCATGGTGGGCCTCGAAGTGCCCCCATCACAAAATAAAAAGCATATCATTTTCCTGTGGTCTGCCGCCGATTTTATTTTGTTTTCAAATATGTTAGGCCGTTTGTTTCTTAAGATAAACAAAGAAGCATGCTCCACTAGAGCTAATTTGCACAACCTCGTTTTGGTCTCGCGTAGACTCCCCCAGTCTTGCGCCTCGTGAAACTGACATGTTTGCATGTGTGAGAAATATTTGAATACAGATAATTTCATTGGCTCGTTTAAATGGGGCCGACATTTGACCTCATGCTTTGGGAACAACTTTCGAACTGGATTAGATAGATGGCACCGTGTGAAATACATGCCGAATCACAGCGAAAATCTAAGGGTAGTGTTAAGTGAAACGTGAAATGCCCTTAGAAAGCTAAGATGGTCCGATTCTAAAATCCGATATGGCCACCAGGCAGCCATCTTGGATTTCCCCATGAAACCTTGTTATCGCGATTTCTCAAGAACTACTACATGGATCTTTCTCAAATTTGGTACACAGGTTCCCCTTGGTGTCTAGTTTTGCAAGATACCTTTTCTGGTCCGATTCCAAAATCCGATATGGCCACCAGGCAGCCATCTTGGATTTCCCCATGAAACCTTATCACGATTTCTCAGGAACTACTGCATGGATCTTTCTCAAATTTGGTACACGGGTTCCCCTTGGGGTCTAGTTGTGCAAGATACCTTATCTGGTCCGATTCGAAAATCCAATATGGCCACCAGCAGCCATCTTGGATTTCCATTTGAAACCTTGTTATCACGATTTCTCAACAATACTACATGGATCTTTCTCGAATTTGGTACACAGGTTCCCCTTCGGGTTTGGTTTTGCAAAATATCTTTTCTCGTCCGATTCGAAAAGCCAATATTGCCACCAGGCAGCCATCTTGGATTCCCCATGAAACATTATCATCATTTCTCGGGAAGTACTGCGTGGATCTTTCTCAAATTTGGTACACAGGTTCCCCTTGGGGTCTGGTTCTGCAAGGTACCTTTTATGGTCGGATTCGAAAATCCAATATGGCCACCAGGCAGCCATCTTAGATTTCCACATGAAACTTTGTTATCGTCATTTCTGAGGAAGTACTGCATGGATCTTTCTCAAATTTGGTACACAGGTTCCCCTTGGGGTCTAGTTGTGCAGGATACCTTTTTTGGCCCGATTTGAAAATCCGATATGGCCACCAGGCAGCCATCTTAGATTTCCCCATGAAACCTTGTTATCGCAAGATCCCTTTTCTGGTCCGATTCGAAAATCCAATATGGCCACCAGGCAGCCATCTAGGATTTCCCCATGAAACCTTGTTATCGGGATTTCTCAGGAACTACTGCATGGATCTTTCTCAAATTTGATACACAGGTTCCCCTTGGGGCCTAGTTGTGCAAGATACCTTTTCTGGTCCGATTCGAAAGTCCAATATGGCCACCAGGCAGCCATCTTGGATTTCCCCATGAAACCTTGTTATCGCGATTTCTCAGGAACTACTGCATGGATCTATCTCAAATTTGGTATACAGGTCCCCCTTGGTGTCTAGTTTTGCAAGATACCTTTTCTGGTCCGATTCCAAAACCCGATATGGCCACCAGGCAGCCATCTTGGATTTCCCCATGAAACCTTGTTATCATGATTTCTCAGGAACTACTGCATGGATCTTTCTCAAATTTGGTACACTGGTTTCCCTTGGGGTCTAGTTGTGCATGATACCTTTCTGGTCCGATTCCAAAATCCGATATGGCCACCAGGCAGCCATCTTGGATTTCCATGAAACCTTGTTATCACGATTTCTCAGGAACTACTGCATGGACCTTTCTCAAATTTGGTACACAGGTTCCCCTTGGGGTCTAGTTGTGCAAGATACCTTTTCTGGTCCGATTCGAAAATCCAATATGGCCACCAGGCAGCCATCTTGGATTTCCATTTGAAACCTTATCGCGATTTCTCAAGAATACTACATGGATCTTTCTCGAATTTGGTACACAGGTTCCCCTTCGGGTTTGGTTTTGCAAAATATCTTTTCTCGTCCGATTCGAAAAGCCAATATTGCCACCAGGCAGCCATCTTGGATTTCCCCATGAAACATTATCATCATTTCTCCGGAAGTACTGCGTGGATCTTTCTCAAATTTGGTACACAGGTTCTCCTTGGGGGCTGGTTGTGCAAGATACCTTTTCTGGTCGGATTCGAAAATCCAATATGGCCACCAGGCAGCCAACTTAGATTTCCACATGAAAATTTGTTATCGTCATTGCTCAGGAAGTACTGCATGGATCTTTCTCAAATTTGGTACACACGTTCCCCTTGGGGTCTAGTTGTGCAAGAACCCTTTTCTGGTCCGATTCTAAATCCAATATGGCCACCAGACAGCCATCTTGGATTTCCCCATGAAACCTTGTTATCGCGATTTCTCAGGAACTACTGCATGGATCTTTCTCAAATTTGGTACACAGGTTCCCCTTGGGGTCTAGTTGTGCAGGATACCTTTTTTGGTCCGATTCGAAAATCCGATATGGCCACCAGGCAGCCATCTTGGATTCCCCATGAAACATTATCATCATTTGTCGGGAAGTACTGCGTGGATCTTTCTCAAATTTGGTACACAGGTTCCCCTTGGGGTCTGGTTCTGCAAGATACCTTTTCTGGTCGGATTCGAAAATCCAATATGGCCACCAGGCAGCCATCTTAGATTTCCACATGAAACTTTGTTATCGTCATTTCTCAGGAAGTACTGCATGGATCTTTCTCAAATTTGGTACACAGGTTCCCCTTGGGGTCTAGTTGTGCAGGATACCTTTTTTGGTCCGATTTGAAAATCCGATATGGCCACCAGGCAGCCATCTTAGATTTCCCCATGAAACCTTGTTATCGCAAGATCTTTTTTCTGGTCCGATTCGAAAATCCAATATGGCCACCAGGCAGCCATCTTGGATTTCCCCATGAAACCTTGTTATCGCGATTTCTCAGGAACTACTGCATGGATCTTTCTCAAATTTGATACACAGGTTCCCCTTGGAGCCTAGTTGTGCAAGATACCTTTTCTGGTCCGATTCGAAAGTCCAATATGGCCACCAGGCAGCCATCTTGGATTTCCCCATGAAACCTTGTTATCGCGATTTCTCAGGAACTACTGCATGGATCTATCTCAAATTTGGTATACAGGTCCCCCTTGGTGTCTAGTTTTGCAAGATACCTTTTCTGGTCCGATTCCAAAACCCGATATGGCCACCAGGCAGCCATCTTGGATTTCCCCATGAAACCTTGTTATCATGATTTCTCAGGAACTACTGCATGGATCTTTCTCAAATTTGGTACACCGGTTTCCCTTGGGGTCTAGTTGTGCATGATACCTTTCTGGTCCGATTCCAAAATCCGATATGGCCACCAGGCAGCCATCTTGGATTTCCATGAAACCTTGTTATCACGATTTCTCAGGAACTACTGCATGGACCTTTCTCAAATTTGGTACACAGGTTCCCCTTGGGGTCTAGTTGTGCAAGATACCTTTTCTGGTCCGATTCGAAAATCCAATATGGCCACCAGGCAGCCATCTTCGATTTCCATTTGAAACCTTGTTATCGCGATTTCTCAAGAATACTACATGGATCTTTCTCGAATTTGGTACACAGGTTCCCCTTCGGGTTTGGTTTTGCAAAATATCTTTTCTCGTCCGATTCGAAAAGCCAATATTGCCACCAGGCAGCCATCTTGGATTTCCCCATGAAACATTATCATCATTTCTCAGGAAGTACTGCGTTGATCTTTCTCAAATTTGGTACACAGGTTCCCCTTGGGGGCTGGTTGTGCAAGATACCTTTTCTGGTCGGATTCGAAAATCCAATATGGCCACCAGGCAGCCATCTTGGATTTCCACATGAAAATTTGTTATCGTCATTGCTCAGGAAGTACTGCATGGATCTTTCTCAAATTTGGTACACACGTTCCCCTTGGGGTCTAGTTGTGGAAGAACCCTTTTCTGGTCCGATTCGAAAATCCAATATGGCCACCAGACAGCCATCTTGGATTTCCCCATGAAACCTTGTTATCGCGATTTCTCAGGAACTACTGCATGGATCTTTCTCAAATTTGGTACACAGGTTCCCCTTGGGGTCTAGTTGTGCAGGATACCTTTTTTGGTCCGATTCGAAAACCCGATATGGCCACCAGGCAGCCATCTTGGATTTCCCCATGAAACCTTGTTATCGCAAGATCCCTTTTCTGGACCGATTCGAAAATCCAATATGGCCACCAGGCAGCCATCTTGGATTTCCCCATGAAACCTTGTTATCGCGGTTTCTCAGGAACTGCTGCATGGATCTTTCTCAAATTTGGTACACAGGTTCCCCTTTGGGCCTAGTTGTGCAAGATACCTTTTCTGGTTCAATTCGAAAGTCCAATATGGCCACCAGGCAGCCATCTTGGATTTTCCCATGAAACCTTGCTATCGCGATTTCTCAGGAACTACTGCATGGATCTTTCTCAAATTTGGTATACAGGTCCCCCGTGGTGTCTAGTTTTGCAAGATACCTTTTCTGGTCCGATTCCAAAATCCGATATGGCCACCAGGCAGCCATCTTGGATTTCCCCATGAAACATTATCATCATTTCTCAGGAAGTACTGCCTGGATCTTTCTCAAATTTGGTACACAGGTTCCCCTTGGGGTCTGGTTGTACAAGATACCTTTTCTGGTCGGATTCGAAAATCCAATATGGCCATCAAGCAGCCATCTTAGATTTCCACATGAAACTTTGTTATCGTCATTTCTCAGGAAGTACTGCATGGATCTTTCTCAAATTTGGTACACAGGTTCCCCTTGGGGTCTAGTTGTGCAGGATACCTTTTTTGGTCCGATTCGAAAATCCGATATGGCCACCAGGCAGCCATCTTGGATTTCCCCATGAAACCTTGTTATCGCAAGTTCTCAGGAACTACTGCATGGATCTTTCTCAAATTTGGTACACAGGTTCCCCTTGGGGCCTAGTTGTGCAAGATACCTTTTCTGGTCCGATTTGAAAGTCCAATATGGCCACCAGGCAGCCATCTTGGATTTTCCCATGAAACCTTGTTATCGCGATTTCTCAGGAACTACTGCATGGATCTTTCTCGAATTTGGTATACAGGTCCCCCTTGGTGTCTAGTTTTACAAGATACCTTTTCTGGTCCGATTCCAAAATCCGATATGGCCACCAGGCAGCCATCTTGGATTTCCCCATGAAACCTTGTTATCATGATTTCTCAGGAACTACTGCATGGATCTTTGTCAAATTTGGTACATTGGTTCCCCTTGGGGTCTAGTTGTGCATGATACCTTTTCTGGTCCGATTCCAAAATCCGATATGGCCACCAGGCAGCCATCTTGGATTTCCCCTTGAAACCTTGTTATCACGATTTCCCAGGAACTACTGCATGGACCTTTCTCAAATTTGGTACACAGGTTCCCCTTGCGGTCTAGTTGTGCAAGATACCTTTTCTGATCCGATTCGAAAATCCAATATGGCCACCAGGCAGCCATCTTGGATTTCCCCATGAAACATTATCATCATTTCTCAGGAAGTACTGCGTTGATCTTTCTCAAATTTGGTACACAGGTTCCCCTTGCAGTCTAGTTGTGCAAGATACCTTTTCTGATCCGATTCGAAAATCCAATATGGCCACCAGGCAGCCATCTTGGATTTCCATTTGAAACCTTGTTATCGCGATTTCTCAAGAATACTACATGGATCTTTCTCGAATTTGGTACACAGGTTCCCCTTCGGGTTTGGTTTTGCAAGATATCTTTTCTCGTCCGATTCGAAACGCCAATATTGCCACCAGGCAGCCATCTTGGATTTCCCCATGAAACATTATCATCATTTCTCAGGAAGTACTGCGTGGATCTTTCTCAAATTTGGTACACAGGTTCCCCTTGGGATCTGGTTGTTCAAGATACCTTTTCTGGTCGGATTCGAAAATCCAATATGGCCACCAGGCAGCCATCTTGGATTTCCCCATGAAACTTTGTTATCGTCATTTCTCAGGAAGTACTGCATGGATCTTTCTCAAATTTGGTACACAGGTTCCCCTTGCGGTCTAGTTGTGCAAGAGCCCTTTTCTGGTCCGATTCGAAAATCCGATATGGCCACCAGGCAGCCATCTTGGATTTCCCCATAAAACCTTGTTATCGCGATTTCTCAGGAACTACTGCATGGATCTTTCTCAAATTTGGTACACAGGTTCCCCTTGGGGTCTAGTTGCGCAGGATACCTTTTTTGGTCCGATTCGAAAATCCGATATGGCCACCAGGCAGCCATCTTGGATTTCCCCATGAAACCTTGTTATCGCGATTTCTCAGGAACTACTGCATGGATCTTTTTCAAATTTGGTATACAGGTTCCCCTTGTGGCCTAGTTGTGCAAGATACCTTTTCTGGTCCGATTCGAAAGTCCAATATGGCCACCAGGCAGCCATCTTGGATTTCCCCATGAAACCTTGTTATCGAGATTTCTCAGGAACTACTGCATGGATCTTTCTCAAATTTGGTACACAGGTCCGCCTTGGTGTCTAGTTTTGCAAGATACCTTTTCTGGTCCGATTCCAAAATCCGATATGGCCACCAGGCAGCCATCTTGGATTTCCCCATGAAACCTTGTTATCACGATTTCTCAGGAACTACTGCATGGATCTTTCTCAAATTTGGTACACTGGTTCCCCTTGGGGTCTAGTTATGCATGATACATTTTCTGGTCCGATTCCAAAATCCGATATGGCCACCAGGCAGCCATCTTGGATTTCCCCATGAAACCTGGTTACCATGATTTCTCAGGAACTCCTGCACGGACCTTTCTCAAATTTGGTACACAGGTTCCCCTTGGTCCGATTCGAAAATCCAATATGGCCACCAGGCAGCCATCTTAGATTTCCCCATGAAACCTTGTTATCGCAAGATCCCTTTTCTGGTCCGATTCGAAAATCTAATATGGCCACCAGGCAGCCATCTTGGATTTCCCCATGAAACCTTGTTATCGCGATTTCTCAGGAACTACTGCATGGATCTTTCTCAAATTTGATACACAGGTTCCCCTTGGGGCCTAGTTGTGCAAGATACCTTTTCTGGTCCGATTCGAAAGTCCAATATGGCCACCAGGCAGCCATCTTGGATTTCCCCATGAAACCTTGTTATCGCGATTTCTCAGGAACTACTGCATGGATCTATCTCAAATTTGGTATACAGGTCCCCCTTGGTGTCTAGTTTTGCAAGATACCTTTTCTGGTCCGATTCCAAAACCCGATATGGCCACCAGGCAGCCATCTTGGATTTCCCCATGAAACCTTGTTATCATGATTTCTCAGGAACTACTGCATGGATCTTTCTCAAATTTGGTACACTGGTTTCCCTTGGGGTCTAGTTGTGCATGATACCTTTTTTGGTCCGATTCCAAATCCGATATGGCCACCAGGCAGCCATCTTGGATTTCCCCATGAAACCTTGTTATCACGATTTCTCAGGAACTACTGCATGGACCTTTCTCAAATTTGGTACTCGGGTTCCCCTTGGGATCTAGTTGTGCAAGATACCTTTTCTGGTCCGATTCGAAAATCCAATATGGCCACCAGGCAGCCATCTTGGATTTCCATTTGAAACCTTGTTATCGCGATTTCTCAAGAATACTACATGGATCTTTCTCGAATTTAGTACACAGGTTCCCCTTCGGGTTTGGTTTTGCAAGATATCTTTTCTCGTCCGATTCGAAAAGCCAATATTGCCACCAGGCAGCCATCTTGGATTTCCCCATGAAACATTATCATCATTTCTCAGGAAGTACTGCCTGGATCTTTCTCAAATTTGGTACACAGGTTCCCCTTGGGGTATGGTTGTACAAGATACCTTTTCTGGTCGGATTCGAAAATCCAATATGGCCACCAGGCAGCCATCTTAGATTTCCACATGAAACTTTGTTATCGTCATTTCTCAGGAAGTACTGCATGGATCTTTCTCAAATTTGGTACACAGGTTCCCCTTGGGGTCTAGTTGTGCAGGATACCTTTTTTGGTCCGATTCGAAAATCCGATATGGCCACCAGGCAGCCATCTTGGATTTCCCCATGAAACCTTGTTATCGCAAGATCCCTTTTCTGGACCGATTCGAAAATCCAATATGGCCACCAGGCAGCCATCTTGGATTTCCCCATGAAACCTTGTTATCGCAAGTTCTCAGGAACTACTGCATGGATCTTTCTCAAATTTGGTACACAGGTTCCCCTTGGGGCCTAGTTGTGCAAGATAACTTTTCTGGTCCGATTCGAAAGTCCAATATGGCCACCAGGCAGCCATCTTGGATTTTCCCATGAAACCTTGTTATCGCGATTTCTCAGGAACTACTGCATGGATCTTTCTCAAATTTGGTATACAGGTCCCCCTTGGTGTCTAGTTTTGCAAGATACCTTTTCTGGTCCGATTCCAAAATCCGATATGGCCACCAGGCAGCCATCTTGGATTTCCCCATGAAACCTTGTTATCATGATTTCTCAGGAACTACTGCATGGATCTTTGTCAAATTTGGTACACTGGTTCCCCTTGGGGTCTAGTTGTGCATGATACCTTTTCTGGTCCGATTTCAAAATCCGATATGGCCACCAGGCAGCCATCTTGGATTTCCCCATGAAACCTTGTTATCACGATTTCTCAGGAACTACTGCATGGACCTTTCTCAAATTTGGTACACAGGTTCCCCTTGGGGTCTAGTTGTGCAAGATACCTTTTCTGGTCCGATTCGAAAAGCCAATATGGCCACCAGGCAGCCATCTTGGATTTCCATTTGAAACCTTGTTATCGCGATTTCTCAAGAATACTACATGGATCTTTCTCGAATTTGGTACACAGGTCCCCCTTGGTGTCTAGTTTTGCAAGATACCTTTTCTGGTCCGATTTCAAAATCCGATATGGCCACCAGGCAGCCATCTTGGATTTCCCCATGAAACCTTGTTATCATGATTTCTCAGGAACTACTGCATGGATCTTTCTCAAATTTGGTACACTGGTTCCCCTTGGGGTCTAGTTGTGCATGATACATTTTCTGGTCCGTTTCCAAAATCCGATATGGCCACCAGGCAGCCATCTTGGATTTCCCCATGAAACCTGGTTATCATGATTTCTCAGGAACTCCTGCACGGACCTTTCTCAAATTTGGTACACAGGTTCCCCTTGGGGTCTAGTTGTGCAAGATACCTTTTCTGGTCCGATTCGAAAATCCAATATGGCCACCAGGCAGCCATCTTGGATTTCCATTTGAAACCTTGTTATCGCGATTTCTCAAGAATACTACATGGATCTTTCTCGAATTTGGTACACAGGTTCCCCTTCGGGTTTGGTTTTGCAAAATATCTTCTCGTCCGATTCGAAAAGCCAATATTGCCACCAGGCAGCCATCTTGGATTTCCCCATGAAACATTATCATCATTTCTCAGGAAGTACTGCGTTGATCTTTCTCAAATTTGGTACACAGGTTCCCCTTGGGGGCTGGTTGTGCAAGATACCTTTTCTGGTCGGATTCGAAAATCCAATATGGCCACCAGGCAGCCATCTTGGATTTCCACATGAAAATTTGTTATCGTCATTGCTCAGGAAGTACTGCATGGATCTTTCTCAAATTTGGTACACACGTTCCCCTTGGGGTCTAGTTGTGGAAGAACCCTTTTCTGGTCCGATTCGAAAATCCAATATGGCCACCAGACAGCCATCTTGGATTTCCCCATGAAACCTTGTTATCGCGATTTCTCAGGAACTACTGCATGGATCTTTCTCAAATTTGGTACACAGGTTCCCCTTGGGGTCTAGTTGTGCAGGATACCTTTTTTGGTCCGATTCGAAAATCCGATATGGCCACCAGGCAGCCATCTTGGATTTCCCCATGAAACCTTGTTATCGCAAGATCCCTTTTCTGGACCGATTCGAAAATCCAATATGGCCACCAGGCAGCCATCTTGGATTTCTCCATGTAACCTTGTTATCGCGATTTCTCAGGAACTACTGCATGGATCTTTCTCAAATTTGGTACACAGGTTCCCCTTGGGGCCTAGTTGTGCAAGATACCTTTTCTGGTTCAATTCGAAAGTCCAATATGGCCACCAGGCAGCCATCTTGGATTTTCCCATGAAACCTTGTTATCGCGATTTCTCAGGAACTACTGCATGGATCTTTCTCAAATTTGGTATACAGGTCCCCCTTGGTGTCTAGTTTTCCAAGATACCTTTTCTGGTCCGATTCCAAAATCCGATATGGCCACCAGGCAGCCATCTTAGATTTCCACATGAAACTTTGTTATCGTCATTTCTCAGGAAGTACTGCATGGATCTTTCTCAAATTTGGTACACAGGTTCCCCTTGGGGTCTAGTTGTGCAGGATACCTTTTTTGGTCCGATTCGAAAATCCGATATGGCCACCAGGCAGCCATCTTGGATTTCCCCATGAAACCTTGTTATCGCAAGATCCCTTTTCTGGACCGATTCGAAAATCCAATATGGCCACCAGGCAGCCATCTTGCATTTCCCCATGAAACCTTGTTATCGCAAGTTCTCAGGAACTACTGCATGGATCTTTCTCAAATTTGGTACACAGGTTCCCCTTGCGGCCTAGTTGTGCTAGATACCTTTTCTGGTCCGATTCGAAAGTCCAATATGGCCACCAGGCAGCCATCTTGGATTTTCTCATGAAACCTTGTTATCGCGATTTCTCGGGAACTACTGCATGGATCTTTCTCAAATTTGGTATACAGGTCCCCCTTGGTGTCTAGTTTTGCAAGATACCTTTTCTGGTCCGATTCCAAAATCCGATATGGCCACCAGGCAGCCATCTTGGATTTCCCCATGAAACCTTGTTATCATGATTTCTCAGGAACTACTGCATGGATCTTTCTCAAATTTGGTACACTGGTTTCCCTTGGGGTCTAGTTGTGCATGATACCTTTCTGGTCCGATTCCAAAATCCGATATGGCCACCAGGCAGCCATCTTGGATTTCCATGAAACCTTGTTATCACGATTTCTCAGGAACTACTGCATGGACCTTTCTCAAATTTGGTACACAGGTTCCCCTTGGGGTCTAGTTGTGCAAGATACCTTTTCTGGTCCGATTCGAAAATCCAATATGGCCACCAGGCAGCCATCTTGGATTTCCCCATGAAACCTTGTTATCGCGATTTCTCAGGAACTACTGCATGGATCTTTCTCAAATTTGGTACACAGGTTCCCCTTCGGGTCTAGTTGTGCAAGATACCTTTTCTGGTCCGATTCGAAAATCCAATACGGCCACCAGGCAGCCATCTTGGATTTCCCCATGAAACCTTGTTATCGCGATTTCTCAGGAACTACTGCATGGATCTCTCTCAAATTTGGTACACAGGTTCCCCTTGGGGTCTAGTTGTTCAAGATACCTTTTCTGGTCCGATTCGAAAATCCAATATGGCCACCAGGCAGCCATCTTGGATTTCCCCATGAAACCTTGTTATCGCGATTTCTCAGGAACTACTGCATGGATCTTTCTCAAATTTGGTACACATGTTCCCCTTGGGGTCTAGTTGTGCAAAATACCTTTTGTGGTCCGATTCGAAATCCGATATGGCCACCGGCCAGCCATCTTGGATTTCCCCATGAAATCTTGTTATCGCGATTTCTCAGGAACTACTGCATGGATCTTTCTCAAATTTGGTACACAGGTTGTGCAAGATACCTTTTCTGGTCCGATTCGAAAATCCAATATGGCCACCAGGCAGCCATCTTGGATTTCCCCATGAAACCTTGTTATCGCGATTTCTCAGGAACTACTGCATGGATCTTTCTCAAATTTGGTACACAGGTCCCCCTTGGGGTCTAGTTGTGCAAGAAACCTTTTTTGGTCCGATTCGAAAATCCAATATGGCCACCAGGCAGCCATCTTGGATTTCCCCATGAAACCTTGTTATCGCGATTTCTCAGGAACTACTGCATGGATCTTTCTCAAATTTGGTACACTGGTTCCCCTTGGGGTCTGGTTGTGCAAGAAACCTTTTTTGGTCCGATTCGAAAATCCAATATGGCCACCAGGCAGCCATCTTGGATTCCCCCATGAAACCTTGTTATCGCGATTTCTCAGGAACTACTGCATGGATCTTTCTCAAATTTGGTACACAGGTTCCCCTTGGGGCCTAGTTGTGCAAGATACCTTTTCTGGTTCAATTCGAAAGTCGAATATGGCCAGCTGGCAGCCATCTTGGATTTTCCCATGAAACCTTGCTATCGCGATTTCTCAGGAACTACTGCATGGATCTTTCTCAAATTTGGTATACAGGTCCCCCTTGGTGTCTAGTTTTGCAAGATACCTTTTCTGGTCCGATTCCAAAATCCGATATGGCCACCAGGCAGCCATCTTGGATTTCCCCATGAAACCTTGTTATCATGATTTCTCAGGAACTACTGCATGGATCTTTCTCAAATTTGGTACACTGGTTCCCCTTGGTGTCTAGTTGTGCATGATACCTTTTTTGGTCCGATTCCAAAATCCGATATGGCCACCAGGCAGCCATCTTGGATTTCCCCATGAAACCTTGTTATCACGATTTCTCAGGAACTACTGCATGGACCTTTCTCAAATTTGGTACACGGGTTCCCCTTGGGGTCTAGTTGTGCAAGATACCTTTTCTGGTCCGATTCGAAAATCCAATATGGCCACCAGGCAGCCATCTTGGATTTCCATTTGAAACCTTGTTATCGCGATTTCTCAAGAATACTACATGGATCTTTCTCGAATTTGGTACACAGGTTCCCCTTCGGGTTTGGTTTTGCAAGATATATTTTCTCGTCCGATTCGAAAAGCCAATATTGCCACCAGGCAGCCATCTTGGATTTCCCCATGAAACATTATCATCATTTCTCAGGAAGTACTGCGTGGATCTTTCTCAAATTTGGTACACTGGTTCCCCTTGAGGTCTAGTTGTGCATGATACATTTTCTGGTCCGATTCCAAAATCCGATATGGCCACCAGGCAGCCATCTTGGACTTCCCAATGAAACCTGGTTAACTCCTGCACGGACCTTTCTCAAATTTGGTACACAGGTTCCCCTTGGGGTCTAGTTGTGCAGGATACCTTTTCTGGTCCGATTCGAAAATCCAATATGGCCACCAGGCAGCCATCTTGGATTTCCATTTGAAACCTTGTTATCGCGATTTCTCAAGAATACTACATGGATCTTCCTCGAATTTGGTACACTGGTTCCCCTTGGGGTTTGGTTTTGCAAGATATCTTTTCTCGTCCGATTCGAAAAGCCAATATTGCCACCAGGCAGCCATCTTGGATTTCCCCATGAAACATTATCATCATTTCTCAGGAAGTACTGCGTGGATCTTTCTCAAATTTGGTATACAGGTTCCCCTTGGGGTCTGGTTGTGCAAGATACCTTTTCTGGTCCGATTCGAAAATCCAATATGGCCACCAGGCAGCCATCTTGGACTTCCCCATGAAACTTTGTTATCGCGATTTCTCAGGAACTACTGCATGGATCTTTCTCAAATTTGGTACACAGGTTCCCCTTGGGGTCTAGTTGTGCAAGATACCTCTTCTGGTCCGATTCCATCATCCGAACGCATGGCACGATCATACGTAGAAACTTCTGCTCGTAGCCATGCGGTAACGGGTGCTATCTGAGTGTAATAGGGCGTTTCCCAAATGGTCACATCCGACTGGCCCCGTTACATCCGACATCGGTGCAATCACATTCATGCAACGAAGACACACCTCCAGAAAGCGATTGATTGAAATGATCCCATGGTGGGCCTCGAAGTGCCCCCATCACAAAATAGAAAGCATATCATTTTCCTGTGGTCTGCCGCCGATTTTATTTTGTTTTCAAATATGTTAGGCCGTTTGTTTCTTAAGATAAACAAAGAAGCATGCTCCACTAGAGCTAATTTGCACAACTTCGTTTTGGTCTCGCGTAGACTCCCCCAGTCTTGCGCCTCGTGAAACTGACATGTTTGCATGTGTGAGAAATATTTGAATACAGATAATTTCATTGGCTCGTTTAAATGGGGCCGACATTTGACCTCATGCTTTGGGAACAACTTTCGAACTGGATTAGATAGATGGCACCGTGTGAAATACATGCCGAATCACAGCGAAAATCTAAGGGTAGTGTTAAGTGAAACGTGAAATGCCCTTAGAAAGCTAAGATGGTCCGATTCGAAAATCCAATATGGCCACCAGGCTGCCATCTTAGATTTCCACATGAAACTTTGTTATCGTCATTTCTCAGGAAGTACTGCATGGATCTTTCTCAAATTTGGTACACAGGTTCCCCTTGGGGTCTAGTTGTGCAGGATACCTTTTTTGGTCCGATTTGAAAATCCGATATGGCCACCAGGCAGCCATCTTGGATTTCCCCATGAAACCTTGTTATCGCAAGATCCCTTTTCTGGTCCGATTCGAAAATCCAATATGGCCACCAGGCAGCCATCTTGGATTTCCCCATGAAACCTTGTTATCGCGATTTCTCAGGAACTACTGCATGGATCTATCTCAAATTTGGTATACAGGTCCCCCTTGGTGTCTAGTTTTGCAAGATACCTTTTCTGGTCCGATTCCAAAATCCGATATGGCCACCAGGCAGCCATCTTGGATTTCCCCATGAAACCTTGTTATCATGATTTCTCAGGAACTACTGCATGGATCTTTCTCAAATTTGGTAGACTGGTTCCCCTTGGGGTCTAGTTGTGCATGATACCTTTTCTGGTCCGATTGCAAAATCCGATATGGCCACCAGGCAGCCATCTTGGATTTCCCCATGAAACCTTGTTATCACGATTTCTCAGGAACTACTCCATGGACTTTTCTCAAATTTGGTACACAGGTTCCCCTTGGGGTCTAGTTGTGCAAGATACCTTTTCTGGTCCGATTCGACAATCCAATACGGCCACCAGGCAGCCATCTTGGATTTCCATTTGAAACCTTGTTATCGCGATTTCTCAAGAATACTACATGGATCTTTCTCGAATTTGGTACACAGGTTCCCCTTCGGGTTTGGTTTTGCAAGATATCTTTTCTCGTCCGATTCGAAAAGCCAATATTGCCACCAGGCAGCCATCTTGGATTTCCCCATGAAACATTATCATCATTTCTCCGGAAGTGCTGCGTGGATCTTTCTCAAATTTGGTACACAGGTTCCCCTTGGGATCTGGTTGTTCAAGATACCTTTTCTGGTCGGATTCGAAAATCCAATATGGCCACCAGGCAGCCATCTTGGATTTCCCCATGAAACATTGTTATCGTCATTTCTCAGGAAGTACTGCATGGATCTTTCTCAAATTTGGTACACAGGTTCCCCTTGGGGTCCAGTTGTGCCAGATCCCTTTTCTGGCCCGATTCGAAAATCCAATATGGCCACCAGACAGCCATCTTGGATTTCCCCATGAAACCTTGTTATCGCGATTTCTCAGGAACTACTGCATGGATCTTTCTCAAATTTGGTACACAGGTTCCCCGTGGGGTCTAGTTGTGCAGGATACCTTTTTTGGTCCGATTCGGAAATCCGATAAGGCCACCAGGCAGCCATCTTGGATTTGCCCATGAAACCTTGTTATCGCGATTTCTCAGGAACTACTGCATGGATCTTTCTCAAATTTGGTATACAGGTTCCCCTTGGGGCCTAGTTGTGCAAGATACCTTTTCTGGTCCGATTCGAAAGTCCAATATGGCCACCAGGCAGCCATCTTGGATTTCCCCATGAAACCTTGTTATCGCGATTTCTCAGGAACTACTGCATGGATCTTTCTCAAATTTGGTACACAGGTCCCCCTTGGTGTCTAGTTTTGCAAGATTCCTTTTCTGGCTCGATTCCAAAATCCGATATGGCCACCAGGCAGCCATCTTGGATTTCCCCATGAAACCTTGTTATCATGATTTCTCAGGAACTACTGCATGGATCTTTCTCAAATTTGGTACACTGCTTCCCCTTGGGGTCTAGTTGTGCACGATACATTTTCTGGTCCGATTCCAAAATCCGATATGGCCACCAGGCAGCCATCTTGGATTTCCCCATGAAACCTGGTTATCATGATTTCTCGGGAACTCCTGCACGGACCTTTCTCAAATTTGGTACACAGGTTCCCCTTGGGGTCTAGTTGTGCAGAATACCTTTTCTGGTCCGATTCAAAAATCCAATATGGCCACCAGGCAGCCATCTTGGATTTCCATTTGAAACCTTGTTATCGCGATTTCTCAAGAATACTACATGGATCTTTCTCGAATTTGGTACACTGGTTCCCCTTGGGGTTTGGTTTTGCAAGATATCTTTTCTCGTCCGATTCGAAAAGCCAATATTGCCACCAGGCAGCCATCTTGGATTTCCCCATGAAACATTATCATCATTTCTCAGGAAGTACTGCGTGGATCTTTCTCAAATTTGATACACAGGTTCCCCTTGGGGTCTGGTTGTGCAAGATACCTTTTCTGGTCCGATTCGAAAATCCAATATGGCCACCTGGCAGCCATCTTGGACTTCCCCATGAAACTTTGTTCTCGCGATTTCTCAGGAACTACTGCATGGATCTTTCTCAAATTTGGTACACAGGTTCACCTTGGGGTCTAGTTGTGCAAGATACCTTTTCTGGTCCGATTCTAAAATCCGATATGGCCACCAGGCAGCCATCTTGGATTTCCCCATGAAACCTTGTTATCACGATTTCTCAGGAACTACTTCATGGATCTTTCTCAAATTTGGTACACAGGTCCCCCTTGGTGTCTAGTTTTGCAAGATACCTTTTCTGCTCCGATTCCAAAATCCGATATGGCCACCAGGCAGTCATCTTGGATTTTCGCATAAAACCTTATCACGATTTCTCAGGAACTACTGCATGGGTCTTTCTCAAATTTGGTACACAGGTTCCCCTTGGGGTCTAGTTGTGCAAGATACTTTTTCTGGTCCGATTCGAAAATCCAATATGGCCACCAGGCAGCCATCTTGGATTTCCCCTTGAAGCCTTGTTATCGCAATTTCTCAAGAATACTACATGGATCTTTCTCGAATTTGGTACACAGGTTCCCCTTCGGGTTTGGTTTTGCAAAATATCTTTTCTCGTCCGATTCGAAAAGCCAATATTGCCACCAGGCAGCCATCTTGGATTTCCCCATGAAACATTATCATCATTTCTCGGGAAGTACTGCGTGGATCTTTCTCAAATTTGGTACACAGGTTCCCCTTGGGGTCTGGTTCTGCAAGATACCTTTTCTGGTCGGATTCGAAAATCCAATATGGCCACCAGGCAGCCATCTTAGATTTCCACATGAAACTTTGTTATCGTCAATTCTCAGGAAGTACTGCATGGATCTTTCTCAAATTTGGTACACAGGTTCCCCTTGGGGTCTAGTTGTGCAGGATACCTTTTTTGGTCCGATTTGAAAATCCGATATGGCCACCAGGCAGCCATCTTGGATTTCCCCATGAAACCTTGTTATCGCAAGATCCCTTTTCTGGTCCGATTCGAAAATCCAATATGGCCACCAGGCAGCCATCTTGGATTTCCCCATGAAACCTTGTTATCGCGATTTCTCAGGAACTACTGCATGGATCTTTGTCAAATTTGGTACACAGGTTCCCCTTGGGGTCTAGTTGTGCAAGATACCTTTCTGGTCCGATTCGAAAATCCAATATGGCCACCAGGCAGCCATCTTGGATTTCCCCATGAAACCTTGTTATCGCGATTTCTCAGGAACTACTGCATGGATCTTTCTCAAATTTGGTGCACAGGTTCCCCTTGGGGTCTAGTTGTGCAAGATACCTTTTCTGGTCCGATTCGAAAATCCAATATGGCCACCAGGCAGCCATCTTGGACTTCCCCATGAAACTTGTTATCGCGATTTCTCAGGAACTACTGCATGGATCTTTCTCAAATTTGGTACACAGGTTCCCCTTGGGGTCTAGTTGTGCAAGATACCTTTTCTGGTCCGATTCCATCATCCGAACGCATGGCACGATCATACGTAGAAATTTCTGCTCGTAGCCATGCGGTAACGGGTGCTATCTGAGTGTAATAGGGCGTTTCCCAAATGGTCACATCCGACTGGCCCCGTTACATCCGACATCGGTGCAATCACATTCATACAACGAAGACACACCTCCAGAAAGCGATTGATTGAAATGATCCCATGGTGGGCCTCAAAGTGCCCCCATCACAAAATAAAAAGCATATCATTTTCCTGTGGTCTGCCGCCGATTTTATT
>JAVTVY010002992.1:0-35764 GCA_036873755.1 Hanleya hanleyi | reverse complement strand
TGTGGAAAGACGTCCTGGGTGATGAAGTTCTTAAAGGAAGGTGTGGCAACCCCAGCTCCGACACGTGTTGTTTGGTGTTATAGCCAATGGCAGCCCGCCTACGAAACTGCACGACTACAGAATGTGAGCTTTGTTCCAGGAATTCCTCACGACATAGACGAACCCTATTACTTCGATTCCGAGCAGACCAACGTGGTAGTGCTCGATGATCTGATGAGTGCGGCCAAGGACAATTCGAAAATCGCTGACCTATTCACCAAAGGGTCCCATCATCGAAATCTGTCCGTCATCTATTTGACTCAGAATCTCTTTCCTCAAGGGAAGGCGTCCAGAGATATTGCCTTGAACTGCCAATACTTTGTGTTGTTCTCCAATCCCATTGATAGAGCACAAACCCGTGTGTTTGGTAGTCGAATTTATCCTCAGAACATTGACCATTTTATGTGGGCGTTTCAGAAGCGACAATTCGTCCGTACGGCTACCTGTTCGTAGATTTAAAAGCCCATACCCCCGAAGATCGTCGGCTGACGACCCACCTGTTACCCGGCGAGGAATCACCACAACGGCCTATACCCCTACACCATCCGCCGAGTGCACTCCTGGCAGAGCAACAGCAGAAGCCCACCCCCATACAGCGGGCCCGCTTCATACCATCAGTCCTGGAATATCACCCAACCGTGAAGGCCCAACCCGAGGTTGAAGAACATAATGTGAACTCGAGGCTATGGAAGGAGTTGTTCAAAGAAAGTATGGACGCCGAGATGGGCGGGATGTTGGAGGCCACAGGAAACAAGTTTCAACGCAAAGGGTATTCGAAAGAGGAAGCTGCAATTTTAGCCCATAACAGATTGGCACCCAGACTACGACGGGCTTTACGTCAGCAGTATGTCGGCTTACTGACCCATATGAAATTGTTGGATAAGGACCCAGTCCATATGGAAATTGAAAGAACAGCGTCGATGTTGAAAACCTCGGGCATGAACTGAAAAGCGGCGTATGTCAGAGCAATAGCACAAAAGAAACATTTGTTCGAACGCATCATTAAACAACGTTAAAGCATTAAGAAAGTGTGTTAAAGCGTTGAGACGCGCGTTAAGGCGTAACAACGGGCGTTGACGGGCGTCACTGCATTTCGATGAATTGGTGTCAATTCCATGAAATCAGAGCTTCTGAGCTAATTCACCAGGGCGTTGAAGCGTTGAGCTAAGCGTTGATGGGCGTTACTATCTATAAAAGCGAGCGTATTCCCAAAACACGCACAGTCGACGTTCAACCGTCAACATGGCTTATACTTGTTCTGAGTGTGAACGCACGTTCACCAGACATTACGATATGATGCGACACCAGAAAAATATACATGGGACTGAAGACGCCGAGGAGCCCGTTGAGGCAGATGCTGATACAGAGATTGATGAGAGTGCATCGACTGATACCGAATCCAAGATGGCTGACAGTCTATCTACTGATATGGAGAGCTTGACCTCAGAGAATCAGCCTTCATCCCAGGAAAGTGAGGCAGAACCTACCTTCTGGGATCGTATTGTGACAGCAACTATCAATACTCACGCTGAAGCGATCGAGGACGCCGGAGAGGATAATTTACAACAGACGTACACCCAAATGCGCCCCGCATCAGGAAAACAGCCATGGCGATCTATGAACAGTATACCTTACTACCGCTTGAAATGAAAGGGGACCCCACGCACAGGTCCATCATGAAGACCAAGCGTCGCTTGGAAGAGGATATGGGTTTACCACCCACCGGGGCCCTGGAAAATGCGATCAGAATGCGCAAACAACTGTTTCAGGACATGCTGCCCGAAGAATATCCAGGCCTGGCCGACGATGATTAGAATAAACGGTTCAGAATGAACATGACCGAAGAAGGAACTCTCTGAAATGGCGACCTCTGATTGGACAAGAATACATCTAACGGACAGGAACGAATAGCACAGATGCAAATGGCGGTCTCTGATTGGACAAGAGTCTTTCTTGAATTGTAAACATACCCAACTCGGCTCCCCCAGCGTGGGTATGTTATGATGGAGAGGAAAATAAACTATATGAAAAAAAAAACTTGTTGTTGTTGTTGTTCCCTCATGTGTCATCCTTGTTGTTGTTGTTTTCTCTCTCTCTCCGGTCTATATCATGGCGTCAAAACGTCTAGCAGGACCCATACAAGGACCAGTTTTCGACACTAGGTGACCACATCCCGACGAAATGGCCAGTTTTCGACACCGGATGTGCCGCCATCTGGAACATACGTGCCGCCATCTTGGATATGGCCCATTCGATTGGCTGATTGTTCGATCGCTGATTGGTTCTTTTTCTCGACCGCTGATTGGCTCTTTTTCTCGACCGCTGATTGGTCCAAATGGAACTGCCCATCTTTCCCAGGTTCATCTAGAATCCCCTAGAATCTAGAATTTTTTATTGTGCTCAAGCTCTGACTATAGCGATGCCGCAACATTGTCTCATTGGACATTGGACCGTCTGACCTGGAGGTGACCCTTTGACCTTTTGACCCGCGTCCGCGCGCGCACTGCCGGGGATGACGCGCACTTCCGGAGAACTCGCGCGCGCTCGCGCTGCGGGGCGCTGGGGCGGGGCGGGAAAACCCACCGGCGATTGAACATACGGACGTCTAAGAGGAAACATTAGGAACTCTTCTATGTTTGGATGTAGTTTTTAGTGAAAAACCCGGAAGTGACGTCATACAGGGTCCAGTTTTCGACACTAAGTGACCACATCCGACAAAATGGCCAGTTTTCGACACCGGATGTGCCGCCATCCTGAACATACGTGCCGCCATCTTGGATATGTCCCATAATGCACCGGGTCAAAATACTCGCTTCTGATTGGACGAGAGCTCTGGGACGGATTTGAAATACTCGCTTCTGATTGGACGAGACCAGTTCAACCCCGCGCCCAGCCCATCAGATGCCCCTTCACCTAACCTTCAATTTGATACCTCACTCGACCCCATCGGACCCTTAGGGGCTCCCCTAGCTCCAAAAAGGCTATTTTCATACCCTTCGGCCGCCGCGCATGCGCAGAATGACGATATTTCAACCCCACACCCAGCCCATTAGATGCTCCTTCACCTAACCTTCACTTTGATACCTCACTCGACCCCATCGGACCATTTTATCTAGGGACTACTTTTTCTCCGCGGAAGCTTTTTCCCGAGACCGAATCACCGCCAAAACCACGGCCAAACCGCATCACCGCGCATGAATACATTTTTTTTTTTTTTTTTGCCGGAACTTTTTTTTTGCCCGAACATGCCCGAACATGCCCGAACCACGCCGCCATCTTGCTTTACAACAGGGCCGACACACCGCCGCCATCTTGCTTTACAACAGGGCCGACAACCCGAACATGCCCGAACACGCCCGAACATGCCCGAACCACGCCGCCATCTTGATTTACAACATGGACGCAGTTGTGACGTCATTCTGAGGTCAATGAGTGCTCGTGCGAGTGTATATACTCTGTCTACACTATGAACCGGAAGTGACGTCATCTGCGCAGAAACACCTGCGCACTCGTCAATGTGCGAGTCAATATACGCTTATACTACTACTGTGGTATTTCGTTTCACATCAGTGGTCATTGACATGTCCCGAAAAACATTTACAACAACAAGTGACAGGGAATACGTGTCTAGTAATGTAACTATATCAACTGATTTGTCATATATAAGATTCAGTGGGACCGAGCGATGTTATTATATATATAATTCTGTTTCTATTATTATTAATCATAATAATGCTGCGATATAATTCCTTTGAAAGCACTGCACCGATTACATGGAGACCCCGAGGGTTGTCAAACCACAAGGGAAGTCATCCATACCTCCATCGAAGCTGACTGATTGTTATCTGTTTCGACAATCTACGATTTTATTCGAAACGTGAAAGCGCCTTGCCGATTCTTGCGTTATTTAATTTGGCATACAACGTCGGCGTTTCAAATTTAAGAAAATAAATTTGTTCCGTGCTGCAATATGGTTACAATCGATCGACAATAAATGTCGACTTTTCTGATATCGGATTCAGACAGAGAAAATGGCTATATATTAAAATAAACGATGACCATGTTTTGCATGCCTCCCCCCCAAGTGTGTGATTAAGAAACGATAATTTGGTATGCACCCACAAATCAAATAAAATGTGTTTTTTTAGAGATCTTGCCGTAAAGTTACTCTCCGAGCTATGTCTACTCATATATACTCCAGCGTATCATCTCAATGAAGTCAATAATTCCTCTCATTGTTATAGTGAGCACAGACATATGTATGAAACAAGCTAGCAATCCGCCCTTTCCACATTAATCCTTGTACAATGCTATCCTGTCCCGATGGCTGCGACAGATGCACTGGCACGTGGTCACCGCGCGAGCTCCGGTTCATTCTCATTATCTCTCCATGATTTTTAACCCGGGGTGAGTCAACTATTAACTATTGATAACTGGTGTAAATATGATAATATAGATCAAATATTCCTCCTATTCCAAGAAAGGACCAATAAGCTTACATTCATAATAATCTTGGCAAAATCTGGTCGAAAATTGTGCTGGGATCTAGTGATTAACTTGGCATGATACAGAAGGAAGATGACTGAAAATATCAGCGAAAAGCATTTTGTAGATGTATATTTGTATATTTCGACATATATTTATTCATGTCATCGTCAGGAATGGTAGTTTACAACAGTGAACCTGTTGTAAACTAGGGATGACATTAATAAATAATATATGTCGAAATATTGATCTATAAAATGCTTTCACTAATATTTTCGGAGTCACTCTCAGGTCGAAAATAGTCCAGTTATCATCGATTAAAAATATTCTGTGGGTTGAAGAGATAGCAAAGCGACTCAATTCATGAACCGAAGATCATGCTGCCATCCACGTCTCCGTACATCACCCGCAGCCATCGAGCCAAGACGACATTGCCCAGGGATTAACTTGAATTATAATGAAAATTCCCCAATTAGATTGTGTCTTATTTCACTTAACCAGGGGTTAGTGACCATCTGAGCGCTATGCCCCCAAGGTTCTCCATATGTTCTATTGAACAGGCACATCCAAAGGGTGACCGATATATAGTACAATATTCTCAAAACGATTAGGGAAATAAATTTGGATGAAAACAGGCTTGATTCTTAGAGGTCTCTTTCGATGATTGATATGGGAAAACTATGAGGTCCATAGTTAATCTACGTTATTACCTTTGGGAAGTGACAGCCTTACAACGACGGGAACGACAACTGAACACAATATAAGGTATGTATGGAGATTCATGCTGATCTCTGGGTAAGTCCGTCCTCATTTGCTGATCTCTGGGTAAGTCCGTCCTCATTTGTGATCAAAGGAGACATCTAAAAATACACACAACAAAACTGATTTTCATTTGTATATTGATACAATCAATTGATCATTTGGTACAGTTTAGCTTATTGGTTTCGTCAAAATCAATGAACCCAGAATAATATATCCCAATACAGTATCATCAAGCAAACGGTTCAGATGTTTCTATCGACCAACATAATCTCAATATGTATAGTTTGGATACAATAGTTAGCAGCCGTCTAAGATCTACAATCGAGCCCATTTGTGAGAACTCTACATTTGAAACGATTATTATGAAAGGCGCACAAAATATATTCGACAATCCAAACTCATTTTAACCAAGTTGAAGATGATGTTCAAAATAAATGGCAGGGCACGCATTTGATATTTCGGTGCAGTGTATTACGTCCAGCTGAACACAATCAGATGTTTCTCAGGATATACCAAGGACACAAATTTTACATGTTAATAGTCTATGTTAAAGATACGGTTATGATCTCGCAAAGGCATATACGGGTGGGTGTTGGTCCCCGCCTTAAAATGAAACGAAATGATGTGGTAATCTGAATAGGGGAACGAGAAAATTGATAACTTTTATAATATTAAAACAAAAATAAAAAAAATACCGCACCCCTTAGATATTTTCTTTTGAGTAAATGTGGCACGGTTTAATGTGAGTTTGGGTTAGGTTGGGTTTAGTTTGGTGAGGTGCGGTTTGGAGTGCCAAAATGAAATATCACGTACACTCTCAAAACTACTGTGTAAAAAAGTACACACAGTGTAGCACACTTTTCTCTCTCTAAACATATGAAGCCAATCAAGAACCAAGATAAACTTAACCCCGAAATATTGACCGTGTTAATAGTTTGTTTTTGCTCAAACACGGTTTTGGTTCTGGACTGGCTTCATATGTTTACGGAGCTTTTTAAAAACCATAAGACACAGGGCCTACAAATACTCGGAGAATAAGACAAGATAATAGGCTTGACGCTAACTGAACGTGATATTTCATTTCGGCACTTCAAACTGCACCTCATGGGGGCCAAAATTACACCGCGCCATGTCCTTTAGAGGCCAGAACGTACCGTATAGTAGTACTTTTACCTCCAAACTCGAGACTTTGAGACGATGCTTGTCATACACAGAGATCTCGCTGTAGTTTAACGAGTAATATGACATGTTTCTATGCTAGAAAGAGGATTGCCGATTGTTGATAATGGTGAAGGGAGATAGAAAGTACATTATTTAGCCTGCGCAGTCTCTCAATCATTCGTTGCGGTGGAATGATGCACTGAAGAGACAGTTGAATGAAGATGTTATCTTCGAAGCACGACGATCTAGCACAATAAGAAAACTATTTGAACCTAGTCGAGCGAGGTCAGGGAAGATCATTCCTTGTAGACGCATTCTCTACCGCATGAGTGGTTAATTGGAACCTCTAGGATTGTATGATTTTCGTGAATTTAGTTACAATACAATCGAAATATTTAATAGATATTCTGACTCACTAGGTACCTCTCGGTCCTACATGATTCTGTAACCTAAGCGAAAGACCCAGAACGTTAAAGTAAAACCTTGAAATACTTCTGATGAAGGGACCGAAATGCAACGATCCTTAAAATATTGAAGAAAGGCCCGACCAGCAATCATTTAAGCCAGCACATGACCGAATAGAGACAAATATACTGCCTACTTGTTATTTTTTTTATTTATCTGATACTGGAAGCAGACAAACCTCACAGACCATTCACTAACCTCACCAACCTGAAAGCAGGCAAACCTCACAGACCATTCACTAACCTCACCAACCTGAAAGCAGGCAAATCTCACAGACCATTCACTAACCTCACCAAGATGAAAGCAGGCAAACCTCACAGACCATTCACTAACCTCACCAACATGAAAGCAGGCAAACCTCACAGACCATTCACTAACCTCACCAACCTGAAAGCAGGCAAACCTCACAGACCATTCACTAACCTCACCAACCTGAAAGCAGGGAAATCTCACAGACCATGCACTAACCTCACCAAGATGAAAGCAGGCAAACCTCACAGACCATTCACTAACCTCACCAACCTGAAAGCAGGCAAACCTCACAGACCATTCACTAACCTCATCAAGATGAAAGCAGGCAAACCTCACAGACCATTCACTAACCTCACCAACCTGAAAGCAGGCAAATCTCACAGATCATTCACTAACCTCACCAACTTGAAAGCATTCAAACCTCACAGGCCAGGCACTTACCTCACTAAACTGAAAGCAGACAAACTTCACCGGCCCCGCACTAACCTCATCAACATGAAAGCAGGCAATCTCACAGAAAATTCACTAACCTCACCAACCTGAAAGCAGGCAAACCTCACCTCAGGAAAACCCCACGAATCTTCTTCACGGTTGACCTCCTGGATCACGACGATCTGACCAACCTCATCGCATGCAAAATCATAGGACATGAAGATTCATCACCAACCTAAACACATGTGGACCTCAGTAAAATCCTCACCAGTCTGCTAGCAAGCTCACAACAAAGACCATGCAGCGACGTCATAGTTGGTGTATGAACCCATATTTACTTTGGTAATAATGAAGTAAATCAGTTAATGTGCCTTCTGCATTCAGGAGTCCACAGATACGATCAACTGGGTGTTAATTGTGCAATATAACACCTTGCATGCATAATGCATCAGTGTATTGCTCCAATAGATCCCCGGGGATGGGTGAAACAGTACGGTACAGTAAATAACTTACGACTTCCTTGTTTCGTTTCCTTTTGATAAATCATTTAGCTAATGTCAGAAAAATTGATGTATTATTTACTGAATCAATTCCAAATAGATGATGGGAAACTGCATTTCAGATCACCTTCCCCATTATCAGCATAATTTATTGCAGTTTAACCTCATTTTGTTTATTATTGATTGTGTTCGATGATTCCTGCCCTAAAGTTTTTATACGCCCGCTGAAAAAGCGGACGTGTTATGGGATGGCGCTGTCCGTCCGTCCGTTTTGTGTCCGGGCTGAATATCGCGCACTTTTCAAGCTACTGATCTGAAGTTTGGCAGGTAGGTGCACTAGGGGGAGACGACGTGTCCTGCGTTGCTTTCGCTCATGTGGGCCGTTTCCATGGCAACTAGACACACCCACTTTATCTCAGCCATTCTAAATGTATTTTCGCCCGTGTCCGGATTGTGTATCGCACACTTTTCAAGCTACAGATCTGAAGTTTGGCAGGTAGGTGCATTAGGGGAGACGATGTGTCATGCATTGCTTTCGCTCATGTGGGCTGTTTCCATGGCAACCAGACACACCCTCTTTATCTCAGCCATTGTAAAAGTAGTCCGGGCTGAATATCGCGCACTTTTCAAGCTACTGATCTGAAATTTGGTATGTATGGGCATTAGGGGTAGACGACGTATCATTCGTTGCTTTCGCTCATGTGGGCCGTTTCCATGGCAACTAGACACACCCACTTTATCTCAGCCATTCTAAATGTATTTTCGCTCGTGTTCGGATTGTGTATCGCACACTTTTCAAGCTACAGATCTGAAGTTTGGCAGGTAGGTGCATTAGAGGAAGACGGCGTATCATGCGTTGCTTTCGCTCATGTGGGCCGTTTCCATGGCAACCAGACACACCCTCTTTATCTCAGCCATTGTAAAGGTAGTTTTCTCGTGTCTGGACTGTATATCGCACACTTTCGAGCTACTGATCTGAAGTTTGGTAGGTAGGTGCATTAGGGGGAGATGACGTGTCATGCATTGCTTTTGCTCATGTGGGCCGTTTCTATGGCAACCAGATAGACCCTCTTTATCTCCGCCATTGTAAAGGTAGTTTCTCTCGTGTCTGGACTGTATATCGCACACTTTTCAAGCTACAGATGTCAAGTTTGGCAGATAGGTGCATTAAAGGGAGCCGACGTGTCATGCGTTGCTTTCGCTCATGTGGGCTGTTTCCATGGCAACGAGACACACCCTCTTTATCTCAGCCATTGTAATGGTAGTTTTTCTCGTGTCTGAACTGTATATCGCACACTTTCGAGCTACTGATCTGAAGTTTGGTAGGTAGGTGCATTAGGGGGAGATGACGTGTCATGCATTGCTTTTGCTCATGTGGGCCGTTTCTATGGCAACCAGATACACCCTCTTTATCTCCGCCATTGTAAAGGTAGTTTCTCTCGTGTCTGGACTGTATATCGCACACTTTTCAAGCTACTGATCTGAAGTTTGGTAGGTCGGTGCATTATGGGGAGACGATGTGTCACCACTAACTATCACATGTGAATCCATACAGCGCTGAAAGTTTTCAATTCACTGTTCCACCTTTTCAGACTGATATGTTTTTGGGCGTATTTTGAGTTCAGACTGAGTTCTTGTTAAAATATCAGCATCATCCGATGACGCTATCTTAAACACCAGAGAAATCTTCAATTCAAGCGATATGCAAGAGGTGGGATTGACGACGTCTGGCGACTAAAAATAAATCAATACATCGCAGGCAACTCAAACATCCCCCGTCCCTAAATCAGCGACAGTAGACTAAAAAAGAAGTTGCCGTCATATTTTGTCTCCAATATGTCCAAAATTATTGACAGTAAATGAAGGCACCTGGTGCACTAAGCATTTCCAATCAAAGATGTCTGACCATCAATATTTCTTCAGTATCCTTCTGTGACGATGATAGTGAAAACCCAATATATCAAAAAGTCATCGCTGTCCGTCACCAAGGTAACCAAGAACGCCAATTCCAGAAGAACCTACATCATGTATATCGGACTATACATTTGGAAGCTCTTGCTAGATTATGTACACAAAAACTAGTTCGCAGAGTACGAAATGACCGTGTAATACCATCGTCCCATCGCACGCTTCCTATCTTATCTACGCTTACTAACTGCAGTATCATTGTGTAGTAGCCGTATGGAGTAGGATGTGTAATACTAACAGGCTATCTACATGGTACCAACATTTCACTGCAATATACTGAGAAGTACAGAACTGAAGTGTTTAACGTTAAAAGTTTAGCTGTGTAGGCTACTCATATCCCATGATTACATGCCAATAATCACGCACACTTCGTTCTATCGAAACTTGTCACGAACTGCACGATAGACCCTTACAGGGGAGACACATGTAGCAGAAAAAGTGGTCAGATAACACAATGACTATAAGTGTCGATATATGCCCACGATACTCTTCAAGGCTAGCCAGAAATCACTTATAGCCGATTGAGAACGTTCGCATTCATAAGTGTATATACCGTGGGATATAAAAATGAACTCCCCATATTCTCCTCTATGTAGGGTAGTTAGCAGGATGAGAATATCGGCCTAAATATATCTAATACAGAAGCTATTCTCTCGTCATTGTATAGCCAATAATGGACCGGAGAGAGACCATCATTTTGAAAAACGAGGACCTGTTCTTATAAGAACTCAGGCCCGTTCACAGAAACTTAGCACACCATTTTAGGGTTTTCTTAATCACATCGCGACTAAGGCAGTTAACCAGGTATATCATATATGTATCGACAAGTACAGATTCGGTCAATTTAATTTGATTAAATCTCATGCGACTGAATCTCATTTTTTCTGTACCCAATAGAACTACCACGAAACACTCCTATTAAAACGAGAATACTACATGGCTCCAGTCTATAAATACGTTTCTAAGCAGCATTATGAACTCTTGTGTTATTTGCCTATTCATTTACATTAAAGTTTAAATTCACTTCACATAAGTTATCCATGTACCTATAGAAATTGAATATATCTCTAACCATTGTATCTACATTCATCGCGATATCCACCATGCACAGCACCCTGGAAATGAATATAACATTATCCAGCCTTTATGTTAACTTCTGATTCAGAAAACATCTTGACAATTTATCCTTGTAATTTTAAGTGGATCTATCTTTTTAGGTAAAAGGCCAACATCATACGCCTTCAAATCAGGAAAAAATGTTGTCTGTATTATATCTTGAGATGTTATTTACTAAAGTTCTCAAGATTGCACAGATTTGTTGCTGATATAATTCCCAAGAAGCCTATTTATTATTCCCCAGAATTGCTACAGCTCTGTGCGTGTGTGTCGCTCACACATTCACAAATTGTCAGCACGATAACCTCAGCTAAGAACCGTTGAGTCAGTTCACTTTTACAAAAGATATATTGGACAAGTAGTCATCACCCTCTTAATATCAAGGTTGATAAGTCGAAGGTCACAGCACCCCAAAACTTAATCTAGCATTGTCTCGAATATACCACACATAAAGTCAGTTTCGCTGCATTTATTTGCTGTAGTTATTATTTCCCAATCATTTTGAAACTTGTGAACAGTGAACATAATCGAAACATCCAAAGACCGGCTTTTCTTCAAACTCGATTACTTGACTGGATATTATTAATTTACCACGAATCCGGAATGACCCAGAAAATACGCAGCGCTGTACCAAACTATTTTAAGTTCACAGAACCGCCTTGCATTTCATATATGTATACTAAATCTATAGCCACCAAATTATTCAATTACTCTAATGCTGTCAAGGAGTTTGATTGAAATTTATACACGAATGGAGGCTATAGTTGTGATTGTGATGCAAGCATGTTAAGACTGGTGACCTCGATATAGTGAGTGATGAGGACCTTAAAACACTCCTGATAAAGGAACCTAAATATAGAGAACCGAGAAAATAAACTAAAGGCGGACCAGAAGATAGTCCTGACTACATTAGAAGAGTATGTTATTGAGTGGTCAAAGCGAGAAAAAGTTGAACCTACAGTACTCGCTGACTGGCTGGATACCACCAAGAACAAGCTCGTCGAAATATTCGCCATATTAACAGTAGTACCCTTCCTCAAGCAAAAAAAAGTACTGAGAAACCTCAATTTGCAAGAAGTTCTAGCAATTCTCCGGAGTAAATTCGTCATAGTCCCAGCAGACAAAGCCCCAAATAATATAATATTCATATGTAAATATTACTATTACCAGGTGCTGGTTAATGAATTGAGTATAATAAGCCCACCGTCGCCGAATACGTCTACTCACTCCAAACAGTATTTACTCTGGAAGATTTATTGAACAACCACAACACTTTTCTCAAGGAAAGAGGTATTTGTCTTCCGACCAATCATAACGATATACCGAAAGTGTACTGGACTCCCAAAATGCGTAAATCACCATACAAAGCTAGATTTATAGCTGGTTCTAGAAGCTACACAACCAACCTCTTTCAACCCTGTTGACGAGGGCCCTCGAGGAGGTAAAAATATTTTGGGATAGGTATTGCGCCACTATTTCTAAGAACTCTGGCATTGAATGCATGTGGATATTGAAAAACTCAAAATGTCTTACGGAAGAATGTCAGAAGCTATAAAACATTATTTAGCTCTACTACATACAAGGAATATCATTCATGGTATGTTTCTTTGTTGATAGAGTTGCTCGAATTTCTCATTTATAATATCTATGTGAAATTTGGCAATAAAATAGGTTTTTCAATGGGCACCAATTGTGCACCCCTTTTGGTTGACATATATCTGTTCTCTTATGAATACGACTATATGCAGACGCTTTCAAAAACAGATTATTTCAAAACCCGTTCCTTCTCATTCTATAAACGCAGTGAAGGATAAATATCCATCTTCACTGGATTTGAAGGAAACTGCAGATGGCCCTAGTAGCACATCTTATTTAGACCTATATCTCTATAAAATTGAAGCAGGCCTTCTCTTTCGTCGACTTTTACGACAAAAGAGATGATTACAATTTCGATATCGTAAACTATCCCTATCTGGACAGCAATATACGGACTAGACGCTTGTATTTACTACAAAAGACATGATTACAATTTCGACATCGTATATTAATACTTTCTCGATATCAATATTCCAGTGGGACCTGCATATGGCGTACATCTCACCTAGTAACATTTGCTAGATCTTGTGTTAAATGTGGCGATTTTAATTAACGTGAACGTTTTTTGTTTTAATTTGGCGATATATATCGCATGCTGATAGCAAAATACAAGGGTAGCGTAAAAGATCTATTGCGTGACGTTTCCTAACTTGCGTCTAATTCCGCATAACCCGGGGCTGGGGGCCGTATGATCCCATTCACTTCTAGATCCTCATGGTGTTCATATGAATAGACACGATCAAAGTGTGACTGAGATATATCATTCTCTAGATAACGACTTAAGAAAATCATCTGGGTTAAGAACACTGATCAGCGATACGGATTTGATAATTTTGGAACATCACGATGTCTTGCCATCATCATTGAAAACTGTTGACCACTTCTCTCTTGCAGGAACAAGCCTATGGTTTTGTATACCGGTACTATGACTGTTGTTGGTATTTTTTTTTTTTTTATTTGGTGCTAATAATGTTATATGAAATAGATCTGTGGATTATGTACGCAGGCATTCTTTAATGGACGACCGCTGAATAATGAATGACTTGGGGATAAGATTTAATGCCTAAAAATCATACCAAATACCCTCAACACCTTTGCATGAAAACATACAGAGAAGCTCTGTGAACAACAAGTTCATACGAAAAATGACATAAAAGTGGATTTTTATCACAATAAAACAGATAGATGAAAAATATATTGAAACCATAACATCTGACCCGTGACGTCAGTGTAGATCTGATTAATATCACGTCGTATTCATAATGATGTTGGACGTCGTATTGTGACGTACATTGTGACGCACTTCCAAAGGCGTTAAGTTGTAGTAGTCCGAGTCAATTCTGCAAAAAGATGACTTTGGTTAAACCCACCGAGCAGAAGCTGGCAACTGGGTTGGAATACAAGTGTCTAGACCGGCATTTAATATGCAGCCGTCGTCCACTAAAGAATTTCCGCGTTCATAATCCAAAGATCTAATTCATATAATAGCATTAGCACCAAATTAATAGAATGAATCGTAGTATACAAATAAATGGACTAGTATTTTTAGGAACCATTCCTGTGTCATTCCTGAACAGGAAATACTCGGTTGCTACGTTGGCAAATCTTGTGATGTTGGAGGTCATAATAGCCCCTCTCCCAATAAAGGCCTATTTAAACCATATCTACTCCATCAGGTTTTCAAACTATCTCGATAAAATCTTCGATTTAAGTCTGAAACGAACAAGTGTGAGGACATCAAACTTAGGTCTTATTTTAAATCTAGTTAGATAACCGTATTTCCAAATATCATGGGGCAATATGCTGGTTCAGCGATCGTCAGCGATCGTCACGCGCCAGCACACACAGTCGCGCGAAAATGCAGGTCATAAACCGAGGCATGTTCTCCATAAGGGCCCAGGTTAAACAATGGAAGAAATGAACAATAATGCTGATTATACGAAAACGGAAGAAAATATATCGAATAAAATGTTCATATACCAAATTTAGTATTTGTTCACATTACCTCATCAAGTAATAAATATTGCTTTCCAGTCGTTTTAGAATAAACAGCATTTTCCTTCATTTCTCAAGTTGTTTAACCTAGGACCTTATGGAGAACATGCCCGCTGTATGGCCTGCATCTTCGCCCGACTGTGTGTGCTGGTGCGTGACGATTGCTAAACTGGCAAATCGTACATTAAAAATGGCAAACCACCGGATTGAAATAAAAAAGCCCGTTTTTCGGCACACATTTTCCTACTTTTGTAGCATATTTTGTACCAAATTTCATATTTTTCAGAATTTGACAGGGTTCTTTTTTATCAGTTCATTCGTTGTCTTCTCTATCCCACTTATACCAATGTACTCATCTACAGCATCATATTTTGCCATTCTTGATGTGGCAAGTAAGCTCGTTTTTCTTCGAGAGCTGCTTTCTGACTGTTCTACTCTAGGATTGCTGTGTTAGTGGTGTCAAACAATCTCCTAGATTTAGTTCCCTTCGAATAACTAAACCTTGTTGACTGTGATTATCAAACGCTTTTGAATATGTGTAATTTATGATTATTAATTTTATTATCCCAAAAGTTTAGTGCTTGTGGTAATCAAACCTTTCTCATCGGTGTCTGTATATATTCATTTCATATTGTAGAATTTTGTATGCGCATAAATACAAGCCAAAGTTGATACAATTCGATTAGCATTCGTGTAAAATCATGTCATCGATGTTGCATTAATGAGGCAAGAGTATTCGGTCTATCATCACACTGTTAAGATTTTTTACCTCAATTTGACCCTGGGCCTATTTTTTTACATACAGTTCTTTGGCTTGTTTAAAGTGATCGTAAACCCTCAAGTAAAGTTTCCATCAAATGAAAGGCCATTGTGAACAGTGTCGGTAAATATTTATTGTAATTTTTTACGATTTTATTACACAGAGTAAACTGGAAATAAAGCATGGTGTTCTATGGTGGTCTGCTGCAATCATATCTAGGTCCAGTGACGTCACACTGCCTTAATTAATACATATATTCCAAACTGTGTATTCACTTTCCAATGATTGATTCAAGCTTAAGGGGTATACATACTTTGAGTTTCAACACAGACTCACTGTTCCAATGTGCATGTTTCACCAAAATAGGGGAGATTAAATGCTAGATTCAAATTGACTTGACACCTATGAGTTACCATCTCCCAGATTTTGGTGAAATGTGTATCTAGAAACACTCACAAAGGAATTTTGTCGAAGTATATAAACAGTGAAAATCCATCTTGAAACACTCACAAGGGAATTTTGTCGAAGTATATAAACAGCTTATATTTCTTCACGGGCGATTTTATCCTCTGTCGGACCCCGGTCGGAGGATAGAGAATTGCTGTCTGTGAGTGTGTATGTATATTTGTGTGTCACGTTTGTCCATTAGTTCGATTCGAAGGCTATTGATTCAATTCACTCAGTTTTAACTTAAGATATAATTGGGAAATAGCTCTCGGTCTATTGATTTTTAGGTCACCAGGTCAAAGGTCACAGTTTCTAAATTTTATCTATTTTTAGAGGGCATTGAACAATTACCCATTTAGGTTCGCTGAATTGACCGTTTTCAACTGGTGTAGCTGAAAAAGATGTAACCGTCATAAAAAAAATGAACAAAATTGTTGCAAATGTCCATATTTTCGTGAGGATGCACTTCAGCTACTCCCGATTCCATTTTCATTGTTTTTTCCACAGAGTTGTCTCTCCTTGTTGATGGACGGGACTTCTCGTGACCTGTGGCATTGAAATGAGCGAAAAGGAAGAAAGAGATCGATTTTCCTCTCATCCAAAGAGAATGCACACGTACATGGATATTTTGTAAGAGGGCGCAGTGGTACGCAGAGCAAAATGGGGGATTGCTGCATGATCTTTGCCAGTTCACATGTTGTGCGCTGGGATTGTCCGGGGGTTGACAAGCGACCAGAGACACGGGAATTCGGCAGTAATGTTATGTTTCTTGCACTATAGTTAACCAAGGAAGTATAATGTGTGTTCTGTTGGAAATGTGATGGGTAATGACAAGATGATAGCTTTGTCAGTTAACCCCGTTTATACACTGCCAGTCAGTCTTGACGACTTCAAATCCCTCTCAGCAGGGGGGGGGGGGGATAACTGTGTATTTGTTTACATCCCACTTCCAAATATGGTAATACTACACTGATGTATGATTTTTCATGTGTGAAACACGAGTGGTTTCGTAACTTGTGTCTATTTCCGCTTAACCCGGGGCTAGGGGCCGTATGAACCCATGTACTTCAAGATCCTCTTGGTACTCATATGAACAGTCACAATTAAAGCGTGACTGAGATACATCATTCTTTAGATGACGACTTTACAACGAATATTATGGATTAAGAATACTGATCAGCGATACGGATTTGATATTTTTGGAACATCATGATGTCTTGCCGGCATCATTGAAAACTGTTGACCGCTTCTCTCTTGCAGGAAACAAGCCTATGTTTATGTATACTATGATTGTCTTTTTGAATTTGGTGCTAATACTGTTATATGGAATATGGAATAGGTCTTTGGATTATGGACGCGGATATTCTTTAATGGACGACGGCTGAATTATGAATGACGGACTAGACGCTTGTAATTTCAAAAAGTACACCTGTAGCAATTCAGACAAATTTGTTTGTCTATGCCTTCATTTGCTCGATTTCTGTGAAAACGATATCGCATGAATTCACAGCATAACGACAAATACAACAAAAGCTGGCATTTGAAATTTGAAACTCTGTAGAGCACCACGACATGTGTTTATAAATACGTCAACCTCCACAGTTCCAAAATAGTCTGCGTGTACTGTAGGCACATAAAATTGACATTTATCGAATTAATAATTAAATAACGAATATCCCGGGGCTTCAATGCAACGATTTTGTTGATTTCAGAAAATCGCCATGGAAGTTCTCGTGATAAACTTCTGCTTACTCTTGTGCCCTCTCAAGTCAAAGTGAACATTTTGGCGTTCATGTTTCAGAAAATTGAACATTCACAAAAATCTATAAAAAAAATTCTAAAAGATATCCACCCTACCTGATCAATATCCAGAGATTTGATTCCTTAATCGCGACTGGAGATGCATTTATCAGCACTGCTGGTGTTGCTCTTGTGTTTCTTCAAATTTATGGAGAAATGTCGCCCCGACCACAAATTTCTGGGAAATATGGGTTACATGTAGGTTGACCACGCCAACAATTGCCTTTGTCTTGTCTGCCTGGTGTTGCTAAAAACCCGGAAAAAAAACATCCCCAGCCACCTGCCCCACCATACCAACATCAAATTACACCGGCATCATAAGCTGACCCGGCATCCGGGTCAGCTCTTGTGAACAGATTTTCTCAAACTATTTTTTTATGTGAACTAATTATGCTACGTATACTGGACAGAATAACGAGGGCAAAGCATGGCAAAGTTATCTTAACTCACGCACCACAAATGAGATATCTGACTTTATCCAATAAATGTAAAACACTATTCTCATGGTGAGGCCAGACACGACAACAGATACACATGAATTCCAGCGTGACGGAATCACTGTTTGGAAGGTACTTTGCAAGTTTGAAGAGCTCGTTACTGAAATTGTATTCCCTATAAGTTTCAAATAAAGTATAATATCCTCCGAAATATTGCAGATATTTCATTATATAACCTTGGAATTTCCCGTGACGGAATCACAGTGACAGTCCTCCGTTTTGACTAGTTTTGCTTGTCTATTTGTTTTACTGCTCTCTTTCGATCTGATTATTCTTATATGACATCTCTTACTTATATACAGTACCCAAGGATAATAACATTTTTCTCCAAGCGAGAAAAGAGTTATTGTGTCATCACAGGGGTTACATCTAGTCTGTGACGGAATCACAAAAGATCGTGACGGAATCACTAGTGCGCTTTTTAAATCTTAGATCCGTAAAAGAGCGTCATTAATTACACATTTTCTCTAAAAAAAATATTCCTAGGATGAATTTATCGCTTCTAATTATAAAATTAAGACTAACTTTTATTTTGTTCACTATATACAGTTCCTGTCAAATGCATATTTTTTCTACAGATGTTTTAAAATAGTATACTTTTCAGTAAATTGCAACTTTTCTTCCTTGACAATTTCGAATTTTCCGAATTTCCCCGGTTTATAAATTGTAGGAAAAATAATTCCCGCTTAAAACACATCTTCTCTATTATTGGGGTGTTCCTGGAGATTATAGGAAGCGAATAGAAAAAATGAAAAAAATGTGGGGTGAATTTTGTGCGAAAATGGGCGGTTGTTGATGACGGGCGATTTACGCGGAATTCATGTACAGTGTACGAACTTGAAAACTGTTAACCACGTCTGCCTTGCAAGAAACAATTTTATTTTATTTTATTTTTTCATTTTATTTTTTTTATATTCATATATTTTTATTGCCATTAAATTGCCACATAATACATACAAGTAGAATGACAAACAATATGAACAAATCAAATATACGTTGATATTTGGCATTATTAAAAGGACGATCACACACACACACACGCACACACACACGCACGCACACACATACATATATACATATATTGATATCATAACTCCTCACTCTCCAATGCAATATAACTTCTTTGGATTACTTGACAGGTTGACATAGTAGTACATATAGTATATATATATAGGCAAACACAGATTTTACTATATACCAGTATGATAGGGATGTAACAATAAGAGACAAATGAACATTTATACAATTATTTCTGTTAACCGTTTTCATCAGAATCATTTTCTGCTTTGGTGACCGCATGGAGCCATGGTTCCCATAGAAGGTTGAACTTCTGAAGATTTGACTTTTTCATCGAGATATATTTTTCTATGGAGTACCGCTGAGTTATGATGTTTGAATTGCCAAAATGGAAACAGACTGTCTATCAAATTTAGATTTGTAAATATAGCGTTTAGTGACGAGTATAATGAGATTGAGTATTTTTGAAAAGTCTGTTGTCATAGTTTCTCCGAATATAATATATTTTGCCGTCAATGCGATCGGCAAGTTGTTGTGGTATGTAACCATGCCTCGATGTCTTGTCAAAGACGGTGGATCTTCTCGCAGTTCCAAAACACGTGCTCTATAGTTTCTAGATGGTCACTACAAAAGGAACATGTCATTATCTTGAATGCCAATTTTTTTCAGATAGCAGTTTGTTGCCAGTATTCTGTTGTTAATACGAAATTGTAAGTATTGTAACACTGAGCAGCAGGTGGTTTTGAATGGGAGTTGATAAACCTCGTTCCATTTAATTTCCTGTATATTCATTATCGATTCCCATCTAACTTACAAGATACAAGATACAAGAAGCTTTATTTAACGTCGGATAGTTATACAGAGAACATAAGCCCTGAAGGGCTTTTCTTCCGACAAACAATTGTAAATAATAACAATAAATCTATACATAGATAAAAGAGAGCATTGTATGGTGTAATAAGATATGGGTCAAGTGAGGTGCACAGCACCATATGTAATTAAAAGTTGCTTATGTTGGATTGTGTGTAAGATATAGAAGAAAAACGCATATACTAAAATAAAATAAAATAAATAAAATAAGCGTAACTAAAGTGTACATATAAAGTGTGATTGTTGAGGTAAAGTAAAAAAAATGTATCGTTAAAAGTTGACAGGTACATATTTGGTAATAGAGAAATCTGTGTAAGCATGCATATTACAAAGATAAACATACAAACGAGAGGTAAAAAAAAATTAAAAAAATAATAATCGAATTGAATTGAATTGATTTGAATTAAATTAAATAAATAAAGGAATTTAAAAGCAATTGAAAAGCACACAGCTTATATAAAATAGAAATCGCATGTTCCATGAAGAGCAACAACGTACAGAGGCAACAGCTACAATCGATACCGTCCCAGGTGCGGATCAGTCTGCAGAACTGCTTATATGAGTCCGCCTGTCTGAATTCATTAGGCAGGCTGTTCCACACCCGGGTAGCTTCGTATCTAAATGACTTAAGTCCGTACTGAGTAGTACTAACAAGGGGTACCTCTACCTTGTTCTGATTCCGAAGAAAGTATGCGGTATCTTTGCGCGTAACAAGAGTTTGTATATACAAAGGAGAAATATTATTTAGAATTTTAAAAACTTCACAGGCCATAGCTTTCATTCTTTTGATATGTAAAAATGGGGTGTTTGCCTTTTGTAGTAAAATAGCTATGGACGAGCAGTTGTCATCAAATGTGAAGCGCAAGGCCCTCTCCTGTATTCTTTCCATTTTTCTGGTATTTTTCTGACTACAGAAGTGCCATGCAAGGGGACAGTAGTTGAAATTAGATTCTATAAAAGATTTGTAAATTGTCATGCGTCCCATCTTAGTTAGGAGCTTACCTATTCTCTTTAAAACTCCCAACTGTCTTGAGGCTTTTCTACAGAGTTCGGACACATGCTTGTCAAATTTCAACATAAAATCTATATTTATTCCTAAAAGATTGACGGAATCCTCACACCTAATCTCTGTATTTCTTATACGAAAGGAATGAATAGCATCATGGGCCTTTTTCCCCAGGCTTATTGCTTGAAATTTAGCTGGGTTCGCTTGCATTTCGTTGTCTTCAAACCATTGGATCAGGGTAGAACTTTCATTTTGAATGATTTTTCTTATCTCATCCAAGTCTGAATGGGAATAAGACAGCGTGTTATCGTCTGCGTAATTATATAGAGATGACTTCTTTAGAAAAGAGAAAATATCATTAATAAAAACATTGAAAAGTAAGGGACCAAGTATAGACCCCTGAGGAACCCCTTTAATGATAGTACACCAGCTACTTGTGTTAGGGCCTAGCTTAACCTGCTGTTGTCTGTTACTTAAATAACTGTGGAGGAGACTAATTGCTCCTTCTGATAGACCATAAGCCCTTAAATTACTGAGTAGGAGATCATGGGGCAGACAATCAAAACTTTGGATAAATCCATGAGCACAGCAGCAACAACTGGCGAACTGGATCTTGTAGACTTGGATATAAGAACATTATACATATCTTTACTACCTTTGCTTGATTTTGAAAGGATGTGTAGATTAAATGGAACATACGGTCGTACAGTAGTAATTTTTGTTTTTACATCGGTTATTAATCTTTTTTTCATTGATTCGATTGCCGAAATTACTCCATGGTATTCCAGAAAATCTGTTTTAATGTTATAAATATAGATAAATTCTTCCAGGGAGAAGTAGGGTTTGTTCTCTTTCTCAATATTGATAAGATCCATGCCGCATTTCACACCTTTTTCATACCAGTGCCGGTAATACACCGGCGTGTTGTTCACCATAATATCATCATTCTTCCATATGTTTACATTTGCTATTTCGTGTATATATTTGGGTTTATTTTTCTGTGTGACCTTGCTCCATGCGCCCAACACATCCCTCCAGAATACATTATTACATCTATTCATCAAAGTAGGCACAAAGTTGGCTCCGAAGTCGCCCAGATGCTCAAGACCATCTATGGATAAATTTATTAATGGGACCCAATTACACGCTCCAGAGAGTAGCTTTCGAATCCAGGACGACTTCAGAGCCAGCATGAAATTGTTAATGTCGACCATTTTCAGTCCACCATTCTCGTAATTTTGTATTAATTGGGATCTTTTAACTTTGTCAACTGTAGAGTTCCAAATAAAATGAAAGAACATTGTATTTAACTCTTTTAGGCTGAATCTGGGGGGTTTGGAATGGCCAAGAACATATAATTGAGTTTGGAGATTATTAACATTTTTAGGACAGTGATTTTTCCAATAGGGGTTAAAATTCGCTGGGACCATTGTCTTAAGGTACTCCGGATATTCTTCAAAATTGGTTCGTAATTTAGTAATACCATTTCAGCTAGATTGATTGAAAATTGTATACCAAGCAAGGTGAATTGTTCACATCCCCATTCTAGTTTCCATCTATGATGGAACACCTGTTTACTGAATTTTTTGGAGCCGATCCATATAGCTTTTGTTTTTGTTGTATTAAGTTTTAGTCCAGAGATTTCTGCGAATTTATCCAATAGTCTGAGAGTAGCTTCCACCGATTTAGCAGATCCATCTAGTATAAACGTGGTGTCGTCTGCATATTGGTTGATTTTGTATTCTATATCCCCTATTTGTACCCTTTATGTCAACATTTTGTCTGGTTAGAATGGAAAGAATTTCCGCGCATAAGACGAATAGATACGGAGACAGGGGATCTCCTTGTCTACACCCCCTTGTGACAATGAAGAACTCAGAAAGAAAGCCGTTTTGAATGACAGACGCCGATATGTTTTTGTAGAAAACATTGATCCATTGTTTTATAGAGGGGCCAAAATTGAAAAAAGTTAAAACATCTGAGATGAAAAACCAAGGTCTCCAGTTTTTCATGAATTGTTTTGGTTTGTCTGGTTTTGGTATACATGTAATGATACCCCGTCTTTGTGTGACTGATAACTGTCCCGTTTGATAGCCATAATTTATTGACCGCTATTTTTCATTTTTCATTTTAGGTCTGTTTTGAATTTGGCGCTGTCTGCCGTAAAAGGTATTTCAATTATTGATACGGATGACATCTTGGTAGCGAATGTAGGATCTGATTATACTACACTGTTGGTTAGACACCCACAGCTCTATCCCAGCAGGTGTGCCTCCCTTTATTGGGTGGCATGTGGGTACCCCTATAGTCTGGCCCGGTAATCATAGAACTTGCTTACTACAGGAAGATTTGGAGTTCATGATTACACAAGCATGCAGGTGCGTGTTGAATAACCCATACACCCGGAACTCCTTTCATTTGCCTGAGAAATCCCCATAGTTTGAAGTGCTTCCATAAATGTCATAAATGAGGTTGTCACTTAGAATTGAGAACACGTAATTTTAAATGGAATAAATTTATTATAATCCCTCCCTCACGCCGTATTCAAAATTGAACTGCTCTCTCAAAGCATAACGGTATTGTGAAAAGAAACTATAGGAGGGCCTATAAAGATGACTCCGAAAATATTAGCGAGAAACTTTTTGTAGATAAATGTGTCGACATATATTTACACATGTCATCGTCATGAATGTTGTATATCTATATTTCAACATATTTTTAAACCTGTCATCTTCATGATTGCCGGTAACATGAATGTCGAAATATAGATCTACAAAATGATTTTTGCTATTATTTTCGGAGTCACCTTTCTGCTGTAACATGTCAACTTATCAGGGGATCCCAAAGCCCTTCATCGATATGTTTTCTTACTCTTCGTTTCTACCCCGGGTTAAGCGAATTATACAAAAGCTGGGAAGCGTATGGTTAAAACATCTTGCACTCAATGATATTATTTGGTCATAATGTGCGCTTTTCATCAACAAACTGCAGAAATTTAGCGCGAACTGGCTTGGCTGTGTAGCCTTGTGCAATACTGTTTTGTGACGTTGAATGAAATCGTCAGATGTATCACATGATGTAGCGAGTGTATAAGAGTGAATGATATACATCACAACATAACGTGCGAGTGGTCCTTGGATGTCTGTTGGTAACAAGTGAGAAATGACTACATTGTAGTCAAAACCTGCGGCAGTGGCAATAATACAGTGAAAGATATATCAGCGGAGGTAGTGGTAATTGTAGAAAAAAGCGCCATCTGCCAGTGTTTTTATGCCAAGGGAAGTAATTTTCAACTTGTAACCCACAATTGTAGGGATTGCGTAATAGTTCTGATATCATATATATATATATTCACTTTCCCCATTCAAAATCCGACGATTTCGACTCGGCCGTGCCGTCTATACTGAATTGACAGACGAACTCACCATGATCGCTCTGGCAATGTTTTAGTACAAGTATCGTGTATGCCAAGTTTCAAAACATTCGGTTCAGTCGTTACTTTTTGCAAATCAAAAAGGCTTTCAAATATTTGGAAATCCAAACAAATTTCGAGGATTTAGTCATAGCGCGAAAATCTTCGCTCTTCAGTCTCCATTATCGCTTAATTTGCCAATGAAAATGGAAAATTTATATTTCCTTCAAAGTTATTTTTCAATAAATTTAGTATCAGGTCTATCACTTCGATCTGTGAAACTACGGAATGGGATTTAAGGCTGTATCGAACTGTCCAAGAGGCATAATGACACATTTTCACTATTCAAGTTGAGGCCTGTTACAGTCTTGATATTCGATTAAAATAATTAATTAGGTTTCTGCATTTACGTTCGTTATCATCTGCGAACTAAATTGCTTGCCACTCGTTTCCACGCAGTAAGTCAATACCAAGACATGGTTTGCTTCTTCTATATAAATGATTAACTATTTCATTCTTAGGAAATATCATCTCAACTGACATGTTCGGCCAAGCCTTTTCGAAGGTTGCTAATTTTATTAATTTCTTTTCTTTAAAATCAAATTCTGCAAACAAGAAACATGTCTAGTCAGTATCTATGGATATCTTCCTATACTCAATTCGCGAATATGTTTGTCAGTAAGTCATTCCGAAGGTGATTCATGTGCGAAGTTTCGGGGCTAGTTCACTAAACAAGGTCTGTGTGTAAGAGAATGATGTCGAATTCTCCTTATTATCTTTTGATACATCAAATTGTTGCATTCGCGAAAATGACTGCCAAGTTAAAGTCAATGCGAAAGGTATCTAAGTATCAAAATCAAACTCAAAAATCCCTTCAGGAAAACAAAGGCCATAGCTTTTGGCCACGAGGTCAACTTGATCGTTTTTATGGCCAGTAACTGCTATATATGACGTAATTCCATACGTAAAACTGATTGACAAAATAACGTAAATTTTGTATAGAACCAGTAAATTATAGCAGAAAAGGGCTCCGTCTTGAGAGAATGGTGTCAAATGCAATATGTTTCCGAGCATTGTTTGCTGATACACATAAGTATTGAATTTACGGAAGTGATTAATGCTATTCTAAAGGGATTCTGAGTGCGGAAGAGGACGGGAAAATCAATACCAGCGAATCAAGGCCCTGGCTTGCGAGAATGAGGATAGAAGCTATGGTCCGAAAGAGAATCATTCAAAATAGCTATTTGCAAAATGTCATGCTTGTATCCGAAAGTGTTCAATATAACTGCACGACTGCGAGGTATTGTTCGCCCACAGGGGTGTCTAACTCATTAAATACTACATAGTCATTTCTGTCCCTTCGAAGTGGGCTACCATTTGAAATTGTCCGGTAATGAGTGAGTCCATCTGAATCCTTTCGTCGGCAAAATAAGCATTCAAGATTCAAGATTTATTGTACAAACACCAGTCAAAGGCAGAGTACAAAATTTTAAGAGGAATACAACAAGAGAAACAATGGAACAGTGACATGAATATTAATATTTATATATATGTTATATCTGAGAGATATGTTATATCTGAGTGTTACCGTTGATATTAGAACCTTGATTTTTGGAAAGAAGGTGCATTAGGGGACTGTTACCAGCATGTTTCGAGCTGACCTACTTTTGATGAAAATTTCAACAAGAGCCCAAGGGGCTTCAATATACGCCCGTGTATCTGGAATTACATTGGTCCAAATTTCAAGGTTGTTTGATAGCTTAGATTCCAATTGGTAGCTAGCCTACAATTTTGTGCTTCTGAGGATGTAACATATATAACATCTTGTATTGAATGATAAACTAAAACGAGCTTAACTCTTGGTAACTAGTTGACCTTGAAGCAAGAGCCGAGAGCTCACATATCCTACACTGAAATCGACAATATTCAAACACAAGAAAATAGTAGTTTTCCTGCAAATGGATTCCTTTCAGACGAGATAATTTTTCATGAAGGAAGAAGAAAATGATGAAGTAAACCTTTGTTCTTGAGTTAATAAAGTTCATAAAGGATCCCTCTCCCCGTTAAATTACTAAATGTATGGTTGTTATTTCACAACAATTGTAGCTGTTTCAAATATGAGACAGGATGAATGCCATAAACATGTAGGGGAGAGAACATTCCAACCTAACACATATGGTCAGCTAAACTTCATTCAGTTTTGAAGGCCTGTGACCTTGACCTTGGACAAATTGATCTCAAAATGTATGGTTCTTCTTTGCCATGCGAGTGAGGTATACTCAAAGTTTGGTACCATTCCATACCTTGAAACTAGAGATATCGCATGGACAACAAATGTTAATGGATGAATGGACAGAACGCAACATCACATTACATGACCTCGTCTTCGACAGGCATATGAAAATGTGATTTCCTGATTTTGGGGTCATAGTTACCTTGACCTAAATTTTGGTACACGACACTTCGTCTTCCGTCAATGGACACAAAAAAACCATGATTTTGTACGAATTTCAGGATTTTGGGGGTCACAGTGACCTTGACGTTCATCCTTGACCTACAATGAATCTACGGACACAAAACAAAGTAATTTTCAAAGATTTTTTGATTTTAGAGTCACCGTGACAGTGACAAACCATCTCCCCGTAATTTCTCAATGGACACAGAAAATCACAATTTTTAACAATTTAACGATTTTGGAGTCACAGTGACCTTGGCCTACATTTTGGTAGGCGACACATCACGTCCCCATAATGTATCTACTGACACAAAAAAAATGTTATTTATAATAATTTCCTGATTTTGGGGTCACAGTGACCTTTGACCTTTCACCTTGATTTTGGTGTCACAGTCATCTTGACTATTAACCTGGATCTAAATTTTCGTACATGACAAAACGGCTACCCGTAATTTATCAATGTACTAAAAACATCATGATTTTTAACAATTTCATGATCTTGGGGTCACACTGACCTTGACCTACATTTTGATATGTGACATATTGTGTCCCCCTAATGTATCTACTCACACAAAGAAATGTTATTTTCAATAATTTCCTGATTTTTGGGTCAGTGACCTTTGACCTTCAACCTTGACCTATATTTTGGTATGCGACACCTCATTTCCCCCTTTTGAATCCACTCATAAAAACTTAGAAATTTTTAATGATTTCCTGATTTTTCCGTCACACTGACCTTTGACCTCTGACCTCGACCTACATTTCGTATGCAACACATCGTTCTCCCCTAGGGCATCCACTCACCAAAAATTAGAACTGTAGATAGAAAACTGTCAATGATAAATGATTTCCTGATTTTAGGCAAGTGACCTTTGACCTCTGACCTCGACCTCAATTTTGGTACGCGACACATCGTCTCTACCTAGCGTATCCACTCACAAAAAATTGCAACTGCGGATAGAAAACTTTCACAGATATAGACCGGACACGAACACTTCAGTGATTTCCTGTTTTTTAGGCCAGTGACCTTTGACCTCTGACCTTGACCTTCATTTTGGTATGCGACACATCGTCTCCCCGAAGGGTATCCACTCACCAAAAATTACAACTGTAGATGGAAAACTGTCCCAGATATAGACCGGACACGGGGGACGGACAGACGGACGGAAACCGCCATCACATAATACGTCCGCCTTTTGGCGGGCGTATAAAAATCACTGGTGAATATAACTTGAGCCGTGCCCATCTTAATATAGGCAGGATTTCAACTGGGGGTCCAATAGTTCAGCGTGCGTCAGTCCTAATGCCTACCCTACTTCTTATGTCCTGTGACGTTATTCACACTGTGCATGAAGGTGCATTAGGGGACTGCTGCCAGCATGTTTCGAGCTGACGTACTTGATTCTAACTTGGGCCGTGCCCATCTTAATACTGGCAGGATTTCAACTGGGGGTCCAAGCGAGTCCTAATGCCTACCCTACTTCGTAGCCTAGGTCCTTTGACGTTATTCACACTATTCTCATGTATAATAAATCCAATCCGGAAACTAGAGGTTCCGCTTTGACCCTTGAGTTGCCGCTCCGGCATGAAGCCTATGCTGGTTGTCTTTTTTGGGCAAAAACATACGTCTCCCCCAACCTCCCACCTTGCCTTGAATGGGCACATAATTTAAGAGAAAGTGCTATAAAATGAATGTAGCAATAAGTATCTTAAACAAAGCTGCGTATCTAAAAATATTAATTACAAAGAAGCGATTTTCATTGTATATACATGTACGAGTAGATGAACGGTTGGACGGACATCGGACACGGATGAATGCATGCACACATACACTAAAACCTGATCAAATGCGGGGGCTATCCCAATGAAGCTTCCATCCAAGTTTGATGAAATTCCATCCAATAGTTCTCAAGGCATCTTGCAGACAAAGCCTGTATATACATGTACAAGCAGATGGATGGACGGACGGACACCGGACGAATGCAGGCACACACACCAAAACCTAGTCAAATGAGGGGGCTATCCTAATGAAGCTTCCATCCAAGTTTGGTGAAATTCTGTTCAGTAGTTCTCAAGATATCTTGCAGACAAGCCCTGTATATACATGTACAAGTAGACGGACGGACGGACACCGGACATGGATGAATGCACGCACACACACCAAAACCTAATCAAATGAGGGGGCTATCCCACTATAGCTTCTATCCAAGGGGAGTGAGATTCCGTCCAGTAGTTCTCAAGATATCTTGCAGACAAGGCCTGTACATACATGTACAAGTAGATGGATGGACAGACGGACACCGGACACAGATGAATGCACGCACATACACCAAAACCTAATCAAATGAGGGGGCTATCCCAATGAAGCTTCCATCCAAGTTTGGTGAAATTCTGTCCAGTAGTTCTCAAGATATCTTGCAGACAAGCCCTGTATATACATGTACAAGTAGATGGACGGACGAACGGACACCGGACACGGACGAATGAACCCACATACACCAAAACCTAATCAAATGAGGGGGCTATCCCAATGAAGCTTCCGTCCAAGTTTGGTGAAATTCCATCCAGTAGTTCTCCAGATATCTTGCAGACAAGCCCTGTATATACATGTACAAGTAGATGGACGGACGGACGGACACCGGACATGGATGAATGCACGCACACACACCAAAATCTAATCAAATGAGGGGGCTATCCCACTAAAGCTTCCATCCAAGTGGGGTGAAATTCCGTCCAGTAGTTCTCAAGATATCTTGCAGACAAGGCCTGCATATACATGTACAAGTAGATGGACGGACGGACGGACACCGGATACGAATGAATGCACGCACATACACCAAAACCTAATCAAATGAGGGGGCTATCCCAATGAAGCTTCCATCCAAGTTTGGTGAAATTCCATCCAGTAGTTCTCAAGATATCTTGCAGACAAGGCAAAGGGACGGACAGACATCCATCCAGACAGACAGACAGACAGCACAAACACTAGATGTCTCCCCCCAATATAGTTGGGGGAGACATAATTAACGAAGCAATAATTAATTCCACCGAATATAGTTGCAAATAAATTCAAACGCGCTTGAAGACAGTGTTGTCGTGTGAGATCGGAGGTTGAAAAGAAAAGTGTGGCAGAGATCACACTCGCTTAGCGCATGCGCATTTCAAAAAGTCACAAGAAGAAGAACAAGAACAACAACAACAACAACAACGCGAGCCTCCCGTAGACCTGCGTGCCGCAGGTAAAAATGTTATCAGAATATCAGGCTCTGGGGTCATATGGCTTATTGTTATTCTATATTCTCATCACCATCGTATGAGGGAAGGGGCAATGATTTCCTGACATATAACATGGAGATTTATAGGATTTTTGAATACTGGTCGAAATTCCTCACAACATATAAAATAAAATTAAACAAAAGATTGATACCTGTCACAACAGGTCCATTTATGCAACCTTTCCAAATGTGGAATAGGTCAGACCAGAAAGGGGCCTGTCACATTCAACGGTTGGATGGCGCAGACTGCCTCTTGGGTTGGAGATTATACTTGTTATTCATCCCTATTCACTTCCATAAATGCCATGGAAATGGACCCTAACAAATATTCCATTCTCTAAACAGTCAAAAAATGATGATGGTGCATTGGTCGCCACCATTAATGGGTGATAACAAATGGTGAAGGGGTCAGTTCACCACCATTTATTGGTGTAGGGGCCTTGTCATCAGCAATATATGGTGTCGACAATCACCATTCATTGGTGATGATGGAATATGGTGGTAGTGAGGCTGTCATTACCTTCATTGGTGAGGCTGTCATTACCTACATTAGCGACGCTGTCACTACCTACATTGGTGAGGCTGTTATTACCTTCATTGGTGAGGCTGTCATTACCTACATTGGTGAGGCTGTCATTACCTTCATTGGTGAGGCTGACATTACCTTCATTGGTGAGGCTGACATTACCTTCATTGGTGAGGCTGACATTACCTCCATTGGTGAGGCTGTCATTACCCTCATTGGTGAGGCTGTTTTACCTTCATTGGTGAGGCTGACATTACCTTCATTGGTGAGGCTGTCATTACCTTCATTGGTGAGGCTGTCGTCGTCTCAACCGCTTCCTGGACAAATAAGGCTAGAATGCTGGATCGATTTATCTGTTATACTGCTACTAATTTTTAAGTATGGTGACCCCGGTTTTTTATTTTATATTCCACAAGAAGTAAAGAAATTCTGATTTGATTTTGATTTGACATTTTTCATCATTTAAAGTGATAAATATAGGATCATACAATCTGACATAATTATATCAAGGCGGGAGTAAAATCCCGAAAGACTTGTTTCTTCCCATCACAATAATTCGGCACTCATTTAGAAATATAGTTACTTAAATTCGCCAGGGGTTCTATTAAAATAATCAAAGCGATAAAGACTCATTAATACAACTATATTCAACAATGTACGGAAACTTAGAAAAATATGATTACAAACATATTTGAAGCATGAGATGTCTGGTAATTTCTGTCTCTGAAATATTGATTTGGCGAGTATTGCTCTAAATCAGTGGGCAGAGTGTTTCATATAGTGTGGAATGCTGGTTGAGATATCGACATATATTGGTTCATATTATTGCTGATTGCTTTATGAAATAGTACAGATATAAGGTAGGAAGACAAACAGAATGGTGAATAAATTTGTAGAAGAATAATAAATTGCAACAGTCATTAAATTTAGTTAAAGGAAGATATTCATTTCTTAAGAGGGCGGTGCGGTATGTGCTTTTTGTCGCTTAAAGTAATGACTCGTATAGGTCGTTTTTGTAATTGGACCAACCCTTGGGAGTGCGATGGATAGGTATTTGCCTATACTATTTTTCAGTAAGTAATTTAAGAATATAAAGTGTGTAGTAGTAAACCATTAAGGCCTGCTTACTAATACAATGCTTATAATCACACAAATATTTCGAGAGAGTTTGGAACACAGCTATGTAATATGTGTTTGCCAGCTTAGTTTGTCATTAAAGTATATCTCGAGAAATTTGAAACTGTTGACCAACCTCTTCTTCAGACAGAAAAAGTTTCGGAATGTTGGTGCAATAGTTCGACTAGGTTTAAAAACCATGAATTTTATCTTCTGAATATTGAGTGACAGTTTATTGCAGGAGAACCAGTATGTTTCAACTAGTACTGAGACGTCTGTGAGAGACTAAATAGCACTAGTGTCCTCGACACAGAGGGCAATGCTAAGGAAATTGGTAATATTTAATATGTCGTTAATATAAATCAAGAAAAGTATAGGACCAAGTATTGAACCTGGGGCACACCACAAGTAACTGGTTTAGGTGTTGACAAAATGTCATTCATTCATAATAAATTCAATGACATTTGACAGTAGGAAAAAAATTAATCAGTTTCAAACATGAAAACAGGCCTATTTTGCCTATTAATTCAGTGATATAGGATCCATATACATATTATGCAATATGTCAATAAAAATATACTGATTCCATAATTTTCACTGTCAATATTAGCCTGATTGAAGGTTTAAGCACACTTGCACTGTTAAAATGTGTCCTTAACACAGAATGCTTATCGCACAACTCTCAGTCAGGATGTTGTGAATCCACAAGTGAGCTGTGTTCTGTCTGAATATCACTGCTCATCATGTGAACAGTTCATTTAGTGGTTGCGATAGTTTCGTCGATCTACTGCACCTTAATCGTCATTTAAAGTACAATGGAGAACAATATGGGTGAAGTAACAGTTCTGTGAAGTGACGAGGAGCTCTGTCTCTAGCGTATAGTGGGCTTGTTGTGTTGACATGTTCTTCTTTACTGTGAACATGATTGGAGGGATAACTTCATGATGAACATGAACCGCAACTTACCGGAGGATGTTACACTTGAGGATACGCTTAGAGTATATGTTCGTGGTATAATATAGATAACCCAATTCTTGGAATCCCCGGTCTCGCCTTTAAAGAGGGCAATGTATAAGGGCATCGATACCTATAAACGCCCACCCCTAACCTGTTCTGACCTCGATACTTATAGTCTCATCATGGAGTTAATAAACTCCATGGTCACACACCATTAACCTGTTCTGACCTCGATACTTATAGTCTCATCATGGAGTTAATAAACTCCATGGTCACACACCATTAACCTGTTCTGACCTCGATACTTATAGTCTCATCGTGGAATTAATAAACTCCATGGTCTCACACCATTAACCTGTTCTGACTTCGATACTTATAGTCTCATCATGGAGTTAATAAACTCCAGTCACACACCATTAACCTCTTCTGACCTCGATACTTATAGTCTCATCACAGAGTTAATAAACTCCATGGTCTCACACCATTAACCTGTTCTGACTTCGATACTTATAGTCTCATCATGGAATTAATAAACTCCATGGTCTCACACCATTAACCTGTTCTGACCTCGATACTTATAGTCTCATCATAGAGTTAATAAACTCCATGGTCTCACACCATTAACCTGTTCTGACTTCGATACTTATAGTCTCATCATGGAGTTAATAAACTCCAGTCACACACCATTAACCTGTTCTGACCTCGATACTTATAGTCTCATCATAGAGTTAATAAACTCCATAGTCTCACACCATTAACCTGTTCTGACTTCGATACTTATAGTCTCATCATGGAGTTAATAAACTCCAGTCACACACCATTAACCTCTTCTGACCTCGATACTTATAGTCACATCATGGAGTTAATAAACTCCAGTCTCACACCATTAACCTGTTCTGATCTTGATACTTTTAGTCTCATGATGGAGTTATTAAACTCCATAGTCCAACACCATCAACCTGTTCTGACCTCGGTACTTATAGTCTCATCATAGAGTTAATAAAATACATAGTCTCACACCATCAACCTGCTCTGACCTCGATACTTATAGTCACATCATGGAGTTAATAAACTCCATAGTCCCACACCATCAACCTGTTCTGACCTCGATACTTATAGTCTCATCATGGAGTTAATAAACTCCATAGTCCCACACCATTAACCTGTTCTGACCTCGATACTTATAGTCTCATCATTGAGTTAATAAATTCCATAGTCTCACGCCATCAACCTGTTCTGACCTCGATACTTATAGTCACATCATGGAGTTAATAAACTCCATAGTCCCACACCATTAACCTGTTCTGACCTCGATACTTATAGTCTCATCATTGAGTTAATAAATTCCATAGTCTCACGCCATCAACCTGTTCTGACCTCGATACTTATAGTCTCGTCATAGAGTTAATAAACTCCATAGTCACACACCATTAACCTGTTCTGACCGCGATACTTGTAGTCTCATCATGGAGTTAATAAACTCCATAGTCCCACACCATCAACCTGTTCTGACCTCGATACTTATAGTCTCGTCATGGAGTTAATAAACTCCATAATCTTACACCACTAGCCTGTTCTGACCTGACGTCTTATCGAATAATCTACCGCTTTTCAAATTTAAATTTGCTGGCTAGGATCATGTAAACTAATTTATCGTGCTTTCGGTATCGAAGTGTCAGCTGTCCCTGATTAAATCCGACCTTCAGACTGGAAAGAGCTGATATGACCATTGAATCAATAAATATGACGTTAATTAAGGCAGTAACTCAGAATATACACTTCCTTATTGAAACATAGTAATGCTATAGAACATAAGTGATGGTTGATTATCCCCTTTCAAAATGTCATAGAGATTTCGGTTGTTTGTGGGAATTATTTTCCAGACAATTTCTACCATAAACATTGCTGTACCTGTCCCCTGATGTTCCCAGGGTCGCTCTGATAAATTTATCATAGAAGTTGTACATCTTGTTATATCATGTCAGTGAATAGAGACTAGCTAGGTCAAACCCATCGTACTCTATACGGCTAATACACATAGCTATCGCAGTTAGTACGATATGCGTAGCTAAGTTAAGGAAACGTGCGTTGGGACAATGTGTCTAACCGACATGCCATACCTCAGCCAAAATCACGCTTCCGTTAGTGGCAGGGCGATTCTAATAAAAACTATCAAACTACTTGATACTATTAAAAAGCACGAACATTTCATGCGTTTGACATTCTCTGTGGTGCCATGGTTTACCTTGAAATGAGATTTGATAAACAAGAACTCGTTAACAAAACAAGCTCACTATATACTCATGAGACAGATGTTAAGGAAAATAAATGAATATCCAATCAGATGCCCTTTGTTTGCATGTCCATTGTCTGGTCTTACAGTCTCCCACTGACGGTCGCATCCAGTGATCCCTGCTTATGAATATTTACTGCTGTACGCGGAACCGACGGACACGTACTACGTGGATTAATCCACTTCTCTCCCCCCCCCCCCCTTCCCCCCTCCCAACAACCAAACATTCCACCTCAATTAACCCTGCACTGTCAGAAAAAATTTGTAACACTTATTGAACGCGTAAAAGCGTTCATCCCTGACTAATTTTAGCGGTTGCTGGAATAAGTTGAAATAATGATGTGGAATTAATCAACTGGTCCATTTTGAGCAATAATGAAAAGAAAAAGGTACCAAAAATTCCACAACGCTAAGTTTCTCAACAATCGAAATATGGGATTGGACGGCACTGAACACTAACGTTCATATTGATGTCCAAATCAGGACACCATATCGTGCTAAAAACTGAACACTTAACGTTCATATCCGAACACTAGAGAACAGGTATGAACACGCGTATTCA
>JAVTVY010002991.1:0-36559 GCA_036873755.1 Hanleya hanleyi | reverse complement strand
TTAATATCTGAGAGATTGAACACTCATCCTGGGACAGGCAGTTGAGCACTGTAGTAAATCTTAACTGCTCATAGATCACTCAGAGGCCGAAATGTTTGAGAATTTCTACCAGTGACGGTCTCTTCTGTCAGTCTCTTGAATCATCAATGTGAACAATTAGTGACTACATATTTAATTACAGGAATTTGTTTGATTTAGATGATTCATATTTGTAATATAAAATCGAGTCACACTGACATTGATGATACCTAAAGTTCAAAACTACTTCAAATCTTGCTGATTTTGAGCCCTACTGCCGAGTACTGGACACAAATCCAGATAAAAAAATGTTCAACAAAGCCAATTTGAAAATGACATTTTAAGTTAGGAGCAGCTTTTATATTTGTTTCATTATTTGCATTGGACAACATTTAGTAATTCCCCTTTCACACACTCCTTTTTGGCTTTTTCCTCCATCTCACTGCACAAACCCAATCTGTTTTTGACAAGTTCTTGTTTGATATAGGAAAGAGTGTAACTTATATGTATATTTTTCGAAGAGTATTTGGTAAATTTTCAAATGTATTTCCTGTAAAAACCTAGTTTTTACCTGTCGCTAAGTTGCTTGTGGCACAGAGTAACTGTTTGTGAATGAGAACTATATAAAAGTTACTTGTGGCTATTTTAAGGTTTATCGTGTGTTGTAATAGTGAATGGTATTGTAAACCCAGTTCTTACATGGAGATTTTTTGAAAGTTTTTTATTTTCAGTTTTAGGATATCTTTTATGGGAAATTTACTCCCAGTCCAGTTGTGCTGATGTCTGGTATATTTGTGTAGTTTATATGCTTCATATTTGGGGCTGTTGCATTGCACAGGTTTACTTGTGATACATGGAGTCATTTTACCTCAGTCCAGTTGCATTTTCAAAGTTAGAGTTTGTGAGATATGGAGTTCATAGGTTATTTGCTAGGCTTTCCATTGTTTATGTACTAAGACAAGCTCTACCAGACATTCATTACATTCTGCTTTGCGCCTCTCCATTTAGCACCATCAGGGCCTCACGGAGTTGACCCGAGATCATTTGCTGCAAGGGTAAATGAATATGTAGACCATCTCAATGAGCGAATAGATATCAACCGCAACTCACCAATATATCTTTCCAAAGAAATGTGACAAAATCAACATTTAAAGCAATTGGAATTGTTGCTTTTAAATCTATTTATAACTGTTTGACGTATTCCAAGATAAATATTTTTTTTTGTGTTCAATGCAACAGTTAAATAGAATCTGCAAGAATCCTGTAGAAAATGGTGAGATCTCTGTATGGGTAAATGGAGCACAGCGCAAAGAACCCTGGGAGAGGATGGTACTAAGATGCAGACAGACTTTCACTCAGAATTTGTCTTTCTCGCAGAATATCTCCAGTCCGTATCACAGACTCTCTTTGCAATGGGGCAGTATGGCTGTTACAGCGCATTTGGCAACGGCACTTATATGATTCAGGCCATGGTGTCCTATGAACCTAAGGAAGTTGAGAGATGTCTAACGTGAGTACATATTAGAGACTGAATCGCTTCAACATGTCAGGTGCCACGCATAAATATAGTGGGTGATGTGGAGACTATTGATATTGAGGTCAAATGGATGTGTACTTTGGCAGACTTTGAAACTTTGGATAAACAGGTCACATGGATGTGTGCTTTGGCAGACTTTGAAACAGTTGATAATGAGGTCACATGAATGTGTACTTCGGCAGACTTTGAAACATTTTTGCATGTCAGTTTATCTGAGTGAGCAGGCTATCACAATAGATGCAATGGGGATTGCCTCAGTCTATTCATCAGGTGTTGGTGTAATCTGAGATTGAGGTGTATTTTGTCAGCTCTCATGTGTTGTCTCTTAGTTCTAGTACATGTCTTGGCTGTCCGTTTGGTGTCTGTGTTTGTTAGTTTGGTGGAATTAGTAGGCTTTGATGGACTTGTCTATTAACTTGAAAGTCATATCATTGTGCCTGGTTCATGTAGTCTGGTCGATTGATATATAAAAATGTTGCCTCGAAGTAGACAACTCATCTTGCACTGTCCTCATCTTGAGAATGAACAAAGATACAGATGTATGCAATAGCCATTGTTTGCATGAAGGGAGACAACCCACATGATTTTCAGCTGTCACACTCCGGGAGACAAGGCAATTCAACATAATAGAGCACATCAAGGTAGACTACCCAAACTCCATAATATATCTGAGAACTGGTCTCTCAGAACCCAATTATCACACCAAGGAGGTTACCTACATTCCATAGGGAAGACCTACATCAGGATGGGTTGCATATCAAATTCTGCATGGCCCGTGCTCCGTGCATAATAAATCCACCAATCAGTGAAGGGAAACATGATCAAGTGGGACGCCCTCAAGATTTGATGGCCATATATCGGAAAGTACATTTTTCTGTATGTTTTTCGTATTTCTTTATCTCTCTGTGTACCAGTATGGTACCTTCAAATTACATCAGATGTACTTCATCATTGAATAGTATGACCTGACTGTTTCCTAGACTCCTTGGTAGCGACAACTCAGACGATTTATCTCACACATTCGGACTGGTATCATGGCTGGTTTTGCTGGAGTGGCTTCATGAATGCATCTAGTATTCTCCAAGGAATGGCGAGCTATGAGCCCAAGAAAGTAGAAGAAGCATTTACGTAAGTCTGTTTCCAGTAACTTGGTTTTTGAGGTCATCCATGAAGTAACTTGCTTAAATACTGACATTCTTGCCCTCCCTCAAAGTGTGCCTTTTGTCCACAGAGCCGATTGACATTGTTTACTTTCTTTCACCATGAACCTGCTCACAAGTTAACGAACAGTTGACAGGGCACCAGGTCAATTGAACTATGTCAATTGAAGCAAATAACAATAATGTTTTTGAAAGCACCACCTAGTTCCACAATGGAAGTAGCTTTTCAAATAGAATGAACAAACAACCCTGGTTCTGATAAATACGAATGAGGTTCACAAAGTACAACTTGAATTGTTTTATCGAGTCTGTAGCCCAGCTGCGGAAGCTTGGTTTAGTTGCCTCAATGATGTCTGTCTCAGTGTCTGTCTCTCTGTGTATACATTGTAGTTTCAGGACAGGTTAATGTCAACATAAATTTGAACTGTCCTCAGCTTCTGGGCTTCACCCTCTATCTCCTAAAATAAGTCATGCCTGAACACTCTCCCAGTCCCCTCCCCCTCAAGAGGCATATATTCTGGGAGCTTACATCATACTACAGTTCTTTGACTCATTTAACCCCCCAGGAGTTTGTCCCAAGCCCCGCCGAGGACTGAGCCATCCCTCTATTCCTCACTCTCTTTCGGGCATACATGCTTTTCATTGATACCCTGTTTTGTTGAAGTTATAAACTTTAGTTCTTGCGATCTATGACTCTAATCTGTTCTTTCAAACTCCAAATTATCACAAGCACAATTTTCTCTTCCATCTCTTATTGATCTCCTCATTATTATGTCTGATGTATCGGCCACCTGTCTCTCTCTCCTCATTATGTCTGATGTATCGCCAACCTGTCTCTCTCTCCTCATTATGTCTGATGTATCGGCCACCTGTCTCTCTCTCCTCATTATGTCTGATGTATCGGCCGCCTGTCTCTCTCTCCTCATTATGTCTGATGTATCGGCCACCTGTCTCTCTCTCCTCATTATGTCTGATGTATCGGCCACCTGTCTCTCTCTCCTCATTATGTCTGATGTATCGGCCACCTGTCTCTCTCTCCTCATTATGTCTGATGTATCGGCCACCTGTCTCTCTCTCCTCATTATGTCTGATGTATCGGCCACCTGTCTCTCTCTCCTCATTATGTCTGATGTATCGGCCACCTGTCTCTCTCTCCTCATTATGTCTGATGTATCGGCCACCTGTCTCTCTCTCCTCATTATGTCTGATGTATCGGCCACCTGTCTCTCTCTCCTCATTATGTCTGATATATCGGCCACCTGTCTCTCTCTCCTCATTATGTCTGATGTATCGGCCACCTATCTCTCTCTCCTCATTATGTCTGATGTATCGGCCACCTGTTTCTCTCTCCTCATTATGTCTGATGTATCGGCCACCTGTCTCTCTCTCCTCATTATGTCTGATGTATCGGCCACCTGTCTCTCTCGAAAAGTCATCCAATGAATTTGTTTTCCATAATAATGTCATCATGAGATAATTTAAAAATTTAGTTCATAAAAAGTTCACCTTTGTCCAATGATATTCAGATCTGGGTCTAATTAAATACAGCAATAAACCATTACCATATCATGTTATCTGAGATTTTCAGGTTATTTTACATGTAAACTGTAAAGCTTAACTGTGTATCCACAGTGCCATCTTCCTTAGATGGTTCTGTCCCAAACATTCCCTGAATAGTTTGGGAGTAAGATCAGAGCGGATTGTAATACTATTCTGTCAGGGCATCTTCCAGAACAAATCTCGAGATTTGCCTAGGACTGCTTGTCCCGGTATATCAGTACATTCACCTCCTCTTCCTGGAGTTGTCTTGCATCGGATGTCAATAGCCGATCTAGATGTTGACAGCTGAGATTCTCTCTCCAGTGAGCTTGATGTTAATTTCTCACACTCCTATTTAAATTCTCAATTTCTGTACAGGTGTGACTATGAAATTTTGATTGACAAGAACCCAAGGATTGAAGTCACATGTACATGTATTTCCGATTAACGGAAGTTCTGTACTGAAAAAAGGCATTGAAATGGTCTGGGTAATTTAATCTAGCAATAAATTTAACCAGACACAAATGAGGCGGATGAACCAGGATGATATCAGGGTTATTTGTGCTATGGGTTTGTCTAGTTTGGTATATCAATTGGTTATTGGTGACCAAATGCCTATAAATCAAGTACTAGTAAGCTTGAAGTTTCAATATTGTGACACTTCTTTCTGTTGCAAATAATTTCTCTGTCTTCTCCTCACATTGCTGTGTAATCCTTAACCTTTTCACTGTTGATGACGCGTAGTGCATGTCACTGCTTTCTCTCCTCATTCTGTTTGTCCATTTTCGTAGCCGTTCTGTGACAGCGCCGTAATGTCGGCGGGCGTATTTCTATGAATCGAGAGACACGCTGATGAAACGAGAAGGGAATTCCGTCGTTACTGGCGGATCCACCAATGTCACTTCCTCTTAGTTCGACATCAGAGCATGCACGACAAATCTAAGTGTACAGTAAAGGCCGTGACATGGCAGGTGAACCCAGGTTAAACAATGAAAGGGCTAGCATTTGATGGACACTGATCATTGTTCAACAGAAATGTTCTGATGGGGCCATACATAATAAAGACCAGAAAACTAAAATTTCACACAAATAAATATGATGTAGATCCCAAGCTACATTTGAGATGCTAGACATGTTGTAGAGAGCTCACATCAAGGGAGACAACCTAGAACCAGTGAGAGTATATATTCCTAGTGTATTTGGTGCCATTGGTTGACTAAAAGTGTTAAAAATTCTGCTACTTCACTGGTCAACTTTGTCCTGAACATTTTTATAGAATCCTTGGTGACGACATCACAGGCAATTTACACCTTGCAGTCCAGTTCCTATATGTGCTGGGGTGGGTTTATCAATGCATCTAACATTCTTCAAAATATGGTACACTTTGATACCAAGAAAATTGAAGAAACTCTGACGTAAGTTTATATCCAGTTAGTATTGAATTCTTTGGAGCTCTTTTGTAATCTTAACTATTGCTTCACCATTTGTTGCTACATTCATTTCTGTCCTGGTCAGAGTTAATGAAGACCTAGACTGTCCTGGTCAGAGTTAATGAAGACCTAGACTGTCCTGGTCAGAGTTAATGAAGACCTAGACTGTCACTCTGCTAATTAGATCTAAACACTTTCATTTCTCTTTGTGTTGGTCTATCTACATGAGCTCTAATATCAATAGTGTATTGTCAAGTCAGCCATATTGACTGGGCTTTTGATACAATCTTGATGCATGATATAACCACGTTGGGAAAATAGCTGACATTCGGAAATGCTAGATCATCAGATCGTCCTTGCATTCGGAATGATCCAGATTGGGTTTGAAAATCTTTTGTAGACTCACAGCCTAGCAAGTTTACACAGTTTGATTCACTTCATTTGACAGTTGATACCTAAATTGATGAAATTACAAAATGAAAAGTCAGTCCTCCAGTACACTTACCATATGGCCATGTGGGGTCTGGGTTCATCCCTCATGTAACATGATTTTCAGCAAATCAAAGACCCTCTGTGATTCTTTGCAATCCATGATATCTTGCATGACAGATTTTCCAGCATTTGAAACACTGCACCCAAACCTTGCTTCAGTATTGTATAACTAAAATGAAAATGTTGTGTTTGCGTTATGGTACTCTTACCATACCTTAGAGGAATTCTCTGTTGTGGATTGACTTCCTAGATCCAATCACTTATGCGGTTGGGTGAGTTCAGGTTCCTGTTGCTTCAATGCATTTTGCAGACAAGCAACAGGAACTTGATAATGTGATGTCTAGCACTGTAATGTCACTTGTCTTTATTACACCATGTAAGTGTCCTGTCTGTGTCTAATGTGCGCTGTCCTCAGTGTTTTATAGGGTGGATGGAGGGTGTCTGGTTCCATGCTGCTTCAAAGATTTCTTCTTTGAAGTAGCAGGAACACAACTGAGCTGGGTGGTGCTTAGTTGGTTCGTCGTGATATAGCTGAAATATTGTTGAAAGCGACATTAAATTCTATTCACTCAATCACTCCAATCACTTATTAATAATTACTGCCATGTGTCTGCAACTCCAAGTGGAAGTTGATTGTTTGAGATTGTACAGAAAAGGAAGTTTATATGTAACTGATTGATATTGTTATAGAGCAAAATATTTGGACAGATTGCGATGCAATATTGATACTGGCTGGCTGGTGTCAACAATGAGGTTCAGTTTTCATGTTAAATGTTTATGATCTGTGTTTCTCTAAGCCTTATATGAAGTTCATGAATTAGTGTATCAATTTTCATACAAATGACAATTCTCCTAAGCCCATTCACTATCTTTTTTTTTCAGTATGTGAAGTAATAATTTCAGATTATAAACTATTCTCTGAATTGAGTGGGTATATTCCCCACAGACACTATATCCTGGAATCTGTGCTGGTTATTTTGTGATGGTCTAGATCAAGAATTTGGGTATACAACAAGGCCATGTACAGGTTTCAAATTTGGTTACCAACAGCACCTTCAAATTTGGGAAAAAAAATTGAAAATATATTATAACAAAGTAAATATGCACAAAATTATAACAAAACCCTTAAAATAAGAAAGGTTTTTTAAGAGTTTCAACCCCTAAACTTGCAAAAGAATGTAGATTTTAACAATAAGTTAAAACACAAAATCTGTAATCGATGGCCCATTTTTCAACACTTTGTTTGCAAATGCAGCTACATGCACGCTGTGCATCTGGCGATCAAAATTTACGTGCACTGTGGAAAAAATACATGCATTTGTGCATGTGTGCAATGCTAATTTCGAGCCTTGACCCTCCCAAAAACCAAGACCATAATCAAGGTTGATAGCCTTTTCAATCTGTCTATTTGGTTCAATTGAACAATTGTTGTTTCATTAATTGGTATTGAAGTTTGGCTGGTTGGCTTGTTTGATTGATTATTGATCAGACTTGGACAGACCGTGACTAGGGATGATGGGAATCTTTAGTCATTGTTGCCCCAACTTTCATATCCTGGTTCTCTCTTGTCAGTCTCTCTTTCCATCCTTGCATTTCCCTAAGTTTATTTACATGCACATCTCTCATCAAGAAAATCAAAAGTATGATGGTCTGAAACAACACAAGTTTACATCAAGGGAGACAACCCAATACCACTGATCACATCAAGGGAGACAATTCATTGTGAAAAAGTCACATCAAGGGAGACAACCCAAATGCCAGTGATGAATGTAGGGTTCAACTATTAAGATACATGTAACATCATTGGAGTTTCAAATTAATCATGTGATGCATATGATTTTTTCGCCTTTTGGTCGATAGTCTTCTTGTCTTACACATTTTCCCAGAATCTTTGGTTGCAACGTCTCAAGCAATTTACTCCTCGCAATCTGACTATTATAATGGCTGGTTATGTTGGACTGGTTTTGGAAATATGACCAATTTTCTCCAAGGAATGGTAACCTATGACACCAGAAAGCTGGAAGAAACTCTTACGTAAGTTTATTCCCAGTATTCCAGCATTCATTGAAGTGGTGAATGTGACAACTGTGCTGCATATACCCGATAACGGTACCCTGTATTGCTTCGTCATTCATTATACATCTGCAGGCCTTCATCTGTCTTGCCTTGTGTCTGTTGCTTGGACAACCTTTCACAGTCATGTGAGAACATGACCCTGTTTCTGACCCTGACTAGAAATTGAAAGGGACGTCACATCTCAGTCAAAGAGGCACATTTCAGAAGACTTGTATTAAGATTTAAGATTTGTTTTAAGACTTTATATGTCAAGCCAAAAAGGAATAAATCTATCCCAAAAGGTGCACATCTCATTTTTAAAAAAGGGAGTTGACATACATGTATCATGAAAGTTAGGAATTGTGTAAATTACTAATTCAATCTTCAAGAAAATTCACATGTTGAAGTTATAATGTTAAACTTGCCCATGATTGGGATACTCATTTCCTATTTAGAATTTTGGCATTGAAGATCAGAACATACAGTGTGGATGGAATGCATATTCTCAAACTGAAAGTGTTTACGTTTCTTTTTCCATCATAGGTGATGTTTCAGCTGTTATTAACAGATTAATAGTATCGTTTTGGATTGATCTGAAAGTTCTGTTTGCTTGTTTTATGGGATTCATGACTTGATTTATTATTCCAAAGGGAATGTTACCCTTTAAAAAAAATACTCTTCTTGTCTCATTTCAGGCTCTGTGATAAGCTAGATGCCAGCAACATGAATGACATCTCCAACCTGTTCTCCATTTTAGCTAGTAACATTGAGACAGTGGTCCAATACAACAATGACAACAGACAGTTTGAGGTAAGATGCCTAGCATGTCAGGTTGTTATACAATTGCATGCTTCTGTTGCTTGTTACGGGGCGATTTAGACCCGTAGGGACGAATGGTCCTGTCTTGTAGTGAGGAAAAACTTGAGCACATTTGGTACCGTTGCCAGAGTGACTGGTTGATTATTTAACTGCTTTAGGCTTTGGGAGGAAGAGCAGAAGAAAAAAGTCCTCAAGTTATTCAGCTACTGCAGGTAGTTTGGTCAACTATTTTGGCTAGATTTTGTTTCACCTGGTCTATATTAGTGAAGTTAAATATTTTCTGCTATTCTTATATATGTTCATATGTCATTTTCACAGAGATTTCCTGCTTTAGAGCATGAATACAAAATGGATACTATTCAGAGGTTGACTTAGAGAGTTTTCTTGAAAGGATGTCATATATCGCTGGTTGATAAAAACTTTATTTAGAACACTTAATATATACAGAAGAAAATAGTTTAAGGCAGACTTATCATATGTTTGCCATGTTGTAAAGAACTTCTAATTTTCTAGGCTTCCATTCTTGCAGAAATTGTCACGGTATGTAACTTGGGGACTAACACACAAACATCGCCTCCACCAGACCTTCTATACCATTTCGAGCATAGACACATGCATGACCTAGGTCAATGGCGGTTCATACTTTATCTAAGAATCACGAGACAATGCATACAATAGCCAAGTCTGGGGATACAATAGCCAAGTCTGGAGACAACAATGTGTCTAGACATGTGCCTTTTCAATGACACAAAGACCCAGAAAATAGTTCCTACATTTATGTACATGAAGTATCGACCTCAATGGCTTGGTTCACTTAGCTGATAGCGCAATTGATAGGGTCAAACTCCAAGTCATTATGTTTAGATATCTACATGTACAAGTCTGCATACAACCATCGTCAGAATTTGTAACCTTCCAAACTAGGGGTGTACTGGCAGGAGGAGGTACATGTAAATAATATGATGCCATGAGAGCATACATCCCAGCATAGATCCAGTCCATCTAACCATGAGGATTTTACATTGTATCTTAATATTCATTTTTTGTCATATACTGCTGAAGGATATGCTTTCTATAATCTGAAAAAAGTAAAAATATTTTACAAATATTGGTAACATGCAGAGAAGACATTATTTATCATTTCATCAGGTTAGTTTCATAATAAATGTCTGTCCCATCGGTCACAAGTTATTTTTTAAAAATATATATATATGTGTACAATTACACTAATGCACTAGAGATCCTTATTGAGAGAAATGTGTGAGACTACAAATTGTGTGGCTCTTCGCCATGGGACTGAACATCAAAGAGTTAGTGGAATTATTCCAACAGCCTATTTTACATTTAAATAGCCCCATTTCAGTGCCTAAGGCTCTAGTGTTAAGTGTATAGCCCCAAAGTAGGCCTATGGTTAAGAAATAATGTTTTCCTAGGCGTGCTAAATCGTTTACGCACAGTGTGGGAAAGTTTATATTTTAGGGCAAGGGTGAAGCCACGCTCTAAAATTTATAAACTTTCCCACACTAACCGTGCGTAAAATAACGATTTAGCATGCCTATGAAAACATTATTTCTATTCTATTGCACTACTCAAATTGATTATCAACAAAGATTACAATGAAAAGTTGAAGACATATTTAAACTTTGACAACCTTTCTCCCCTTTTTTGTCCCCCGCTACTTAGTAGGGGGGGGGACTTAGAAACACCGGTGTCCGTAATTCCATGGTTCCGTAATTCTGTAAGATTTTGTTGTCCAGACAATAACTCGTGAACGATTTAACCGATCAACTTCAAACTTGGGGTGTGCCTTGACATTGGCGAGAGGACGGTTGGGATTGTTTTTCAGCAATGTGCATAATCCAATATGGCTGCCGTCAGCCATATTGGATTATAAGCAGTTGGATCTTAGATTTTCTTGTCCGGACAATAACTCGTGAACGATTTAACTGATCAATTTCAAACTTGGGGTGTGCCTTGACATTGGTGAGAGGACGGTTGGGATTGTTTTTCAGCAATGTGCGTAATCTAATATGGCCGCCGTCAGCCATATTGGATTATGAGCAGTTGGATCTTGTCCGCACAATAACTCGAGAACGATTCAACCGATCTACTTCATACCTGGGGAGTGCCTTGACATTGTTGAGAGGAGGATTAGGATTGTTTTTCAAGGACGTGCTTAATCCAATATGGCCACCATCAGCCATACTGGATATCATTGGATTTTAAGCAGTTTGATCTTGTCCGGACAATAGCTGGAGTACGATTCAACTGATCTACTTCAAACTTGGGAAGTCCCTTGACCTTGGTGAGATCCCGGTTAGGATTGTGTTTTATGAACGAGCATAATCCAATTTGGCTGCCATATACCAGCGATATTGGATTATGTTGCATTTTAAGCAGATCGACTTCAAACTTGCAGTTTGGCTTCACATCGGTGAGAGGACAGTTGTCATTGCTTTACAGTTACCTGTGTAATCCAAGATGGCCACCATCAGTCATCTTAGATTTTCAGCATTTAGATCTTGTCTGGACAATAACTCTAGAACGATTCAACCAATCTACTTCAAACGTGGGGAGTGAATGGACATTGGTATTATATTTTATGGATGTGCATAATCCAATATGGGTGCCATCCACTATATTAGATTATGTTAAGCTCATCAGCGATATCTCCATTTTCAAATCATACTCTTCATCAATGATATAGATATCATCAAAGATATCACCAAAAAAATCGACCATAGAGGTCCATGGCCCCCGCAGCAGCAGCGCCAGTTATGGTGGATGTAATCCACCATAACTGGCGCTGCTAGCGGGGGAAATGGACCTCTATGGTCGATTTTTTAAAATACTCATCCACTGATGTTGGCATCGTGCCTGTGTCAGTGGACGAGTTTATGTGGTCTCTCTAATGGAGAGTGATTTTGCCAGCTGAATCAGCTGTTGGGAAATTATGTGGATATGCCTATTTGTGTTGCTTTGTTAATCAATTTTCCGATGGAAACAACAGTTAAACTTGAGAAGAAAATTTCATCTTGTAATTTATTTGTTTTATTCGATTGTTACTTGTATGAAAGTAGACGTTCCTCTCTTCATCTGACTTGTGAAATGGAATCTCCTAACGAACACTTGCACTTGACACATGTACATTTCACATAACCGTGGTAAATCTTGTAATTATTGCACTGGTTAGCTCGATGTTATTGACACAAGTGTTATAGAATGAACAACAATCTGCATGATCAAGTGTAATATCATATTCTAATTAACCTGAAAAAACAGTACAGCTTTGTGATGATTGCACACTGTAACATTGGATAATACAAAACATATTTATCCAGACCGCACTGCGGTGGTCTAATGGTTAGAGCGTCGGCCTCGTAAGCGGTAGGTACTGGGTTCGATCCCAGGCCGGGTCATACCTAAGACTTGAAAAAATGGAACTTGTTGCTCCCTCGCTTACGCTCAGCATTAAGAGGATAGAACAAGGACTGGTTCGCTCGGTGTCAGTATAATGTGACTGAGTGGGGTGTCATGTCTGCCTACGGCATGATATTTCAGTGGGACAGCACTATAAAATGGCAGCATTAGATCTGCTCTGTTACAAGTAGGTTTCCCTGCCTCTCCCCCTTCCCTCCCTTCCCTTCCCCGTCGTGATATAGCTGAAAAAATGTTGAAAGCGACGTTAAACCCTATTCACTCACTCACCCATATTTATCCAGAGTGCAGAGACATTTCCACTCAGTTACCACACTGCTTGTATAGGTCATGGGCCACTGTAAACTGAACAGTACTGTTCTGTATTGTGTGGAAATTTCATGATAGGACAGTCCCCAGATCGAACTCTTCAGTCGCAAAAGGGACTTTGGTCACGTGACGTTATACTGAAGTTAGGCAAAGATCCATTTCTTTCCATCGGTTATGGTGTATTATTTTAACATTACTTTTACAGACAATGCCTTCTGTATGTAAATGCCTGTTAACTCTGAGACAGTAGCATCTTCAAAATTGTTTGAAATTTCAGTATTCTGAAAGTCGATAAGATAACTATTTTCCAATTTTTGATCATCGCTATATAGCTGAAATATTGCTGAACGTGACGTTAAACCTTAATTCTCTCTCTCTCTCCTTTTCCAATTTTTGTGGTATTGCCAATGCTAAATCATAGCCCAGTGCCTAACCTTGGGCCGACGTCACATGGGCAATGACATCATTTCATACCTTCCATGGCCAGAGAGTTTGATCTCACGACGTCCATATTGGAACTGTACAGTACTATCCAGTTGCATGTACTGAGCAGTACTTTATTGATACATGTATTTGGAACTAAATAATATAGTCCTGATAGTAAGGTCTTCGGTTTATTATTTCAATCATTTCAAAGACTGTTTAAAAGTCAATTTAAGCAGATTATTAATAATGTATTCAGTTCTACTTGTTAAAACTTGATCACAATTGGTTTGCCTTTCAAGATGTTGGCAGAAGAAACTGTCCTTCGGTCTAAGGTTTGTATTTAATTCAGTTGGTGTAAAAGTGTTTGAATTAGTGGCCTTACAATACCATATTCAAGCACCAGTATCTACCTCAAAGCAAATGCTAACTTTACAACATACATATTCACATATACATGGCATTATGTCTTCATTTTTCAGGGAGCTAAAGCCACCAATATAACCATTGAAAAGGTATGCGAGGTTTTGACAGACTTCGGACCTGGAAAAACACTCATTGACACTTATGGTGATGTTAATACAATGTTGCTCAAGGCTTATGACCTACCCTGCCTGGACTATAAGTACTCCAAGATGATTGACAGATTGAAGGAGGTCACATGGACGAGTGACAGTGCTGGTGGAGGTGAGCGAATTGTGTGTATTATCAGTCTGGTCAATTCTGTAATAATTGAGTTACAGGATATGCAATCTCCTCAGAGTAAATCAATATGTACAAACACAGTGTCAATCATTTACGAAAGTCCACCATGATTAACCAATCATTCTCTTGAGCAAGCCTCCCAGTATATTAAATCGTACATCCGGTGCAAAGCTTATCAGTTCACATGTGTGAGATTAGAAATGGTGGTCTGACCTGGAAACTTCAAATGAACGTTGGTATCATAAAAGCCACCCCTATATTAGTAGGGCAGCTATACAGAAATGAACCAGGGCCATTGGTTCTGACATTTTGGATTTTTTTATGTGCTGCAGGAAAAAAATTGGCCACACCTAGGGCTGAAAAATTCCGATGTCAGAGTCCTTATTGGAGGGAGTAATTTTATCTTTGTGCCTGGAGAGCGGCTCTGTTTCATACTATTCGTGACTGCTCGGCCTATTTCATCAAAGTCATTTGACCTCGCACATTAATTTCTCCTTGAAAATGAAGACGTTGTTATCCATAAATCATGTTCTATACACCCATGCATGACTATTATGCTGGTATTCGAAGATCTTTCCCCAGAGTATATCGGAAGATTTGACACTATATGAAACTCATACACCTAGCTGGTCCACCTTTTACAATCCAGTCTCTATATTTCGGAATAAGCCCTGAATAATCAACAGTATGCAAGATTTTCATTTCTGTTTTCCCAGATAGACAGTGGATGTATCAATCATGTACGGAGTTTGGATTTTTCCAGACCTCTGACTCCTATGCTCAGCCATTTGGGGAAGATTTTCCTTTAAGGTATGACCCTGAAATTCAACAAATAGTACGTTGCCATTAAACTTCATTGATGGTAATATCCTTGTAAATCAAGTCTTCATTACAGGTCACCCATCAATTGTTACATTCTCCTATAATGCAATAATAATAATAATAATTTATTCACCGATATACATAGTAGTATTAATACATCAATGGCGGTCAAGCATAAGTCATAAAATGAAAAGCGGACTCGCACGCCTAAATAGAACACTTGGTGGGAATAAAACCCCAAGGGGCTTGCTCTATCCCAGAGTAAATAAATCTATGTACTGTGAAACCTGTGTATACTGACCATGCTCGGAACCAGATTATCATGTCACTTTTGACAGGGTTCTGGTTTATCAAGGTTCAAATACTTTAATTTTAACTATTGGGACCATGAATAATGTTGGTATATAGAGGTTGGTCAGTTTACCCAGGTGTCTGTATTCACAGGCTTCACTCTACATGTAATCAATCATACTCTAATTTAAGTTCAAATTTAAATGAGCTTACTAATTTATACTGGATCACCCCATCAATTTGGAAGAAGTTAAATAAACATCCGTTCATGTTTCAAAAAATTTATAACTGGTATAACTATCCTACCAAATACCCCCTACACACTTCACATGAAAAGATGCAGAGAAACTTCCCTAAAATAAATTGTATCATAGTGGATATTTTAACACAATAATACAGATGTGGTGAAAAATGTAATGTTACTGTAACCTCTGACCCTTGACGTCTGATTACGATTGTCATATTCAGCATCGGAGTGAAATGTCGTATTATGATGTACTTAGCACAACAAAGGCGCTAAGATGTAGCTTTGTGAAAGAGGTGTTGCAACAGAAATGTTGCCTAGAAGAATTGCTACTGTCATTCGTAATAAGACTCTGATATCATTTTGTCATTTGTCATTTCCAAACAGGTGTGATATTGGAGGGTTTTGAGTTTGTTCTATTCAGACAATTATCAAATGTCAAATATACCCTCTTACAACAATTTAGCATAAAAAAATATTGGGTGTGGGGACCATTTGGTAGAATCTTTAAAGGTGAACTGCAAAGATTTTTTGATCAACCCTATTATTTTAATGTCACTGTCTCAGTTTGAGAAACTTATTTGGAAAGATGATTTCAATTTTTGGTTAATATTTGCACCATATTTGTGAAAAAATAACTACAACTGGAGCTTGCAATCAGTGTTCCGGGAAAACCTTCTTTGCTTATTTCCCCTGATTGGGTGCGGTTTCTGACATCATTGTTTTTGTGTGATAGCACAGATGGAAGGATGACATAGCATAAATTACATTGGGCTATTATATAAACAAGATGGAACACCCCACAAACACAGCACAGCTCAAATACAAATGATGTGCTATTCCAAGGGAGATAAACAGAGTAATAAAATTTGAGATGTACCAATTCCCAGCAGTTCAGATCTGTTCGAATATGAACCATTACATTGATTACATCTGTACTTCATCATAAAACACAACTAAAACTATTGGATTTATTCTGATACCATTGTAGTTTACCTTTGCTGACGATGCTGACTTGTAAGTTATCAATTTTATATATTTCTTCTCTTTGTCATAGCTTTTTCTTACAACAGTGTACAGATGTGTTTGGACCAAAGTTCTCAGAGGCTCTGCTACAGCGTGGTATCGAGAGGACAAACCTGAATTATGGCGGTTATGGAATCAAAGGATCTAAAATCATTTTTCCCAATGGATCCTTGGATCCTTGGCACACCTTGAGCCTTGTTCTGGATGTTCCCACCCTGGATGATGTTACAGCTATCTTTATCAATGGTAACTTTTAGTTTTGTTTGGATCTGGAAATTCTCAATTGTGACATGGATAGTCTAGTTAAACTAAACTATCCACAGCAAACATAAAAAATAAGAGCTGAAATGAATGATGGAAAGTCACCAAGTGTTCCATTTTGTCTCCCCTACCAAAATCAGCCTTGGGGTATTGTCATAATCATGTATATCTGTATGTATATCTGTCTTTCACCATTTTCTTGCTACCTCCATATCTCAAGAATGACTATGCCAAGGTACATCAGAATTACATCATATGTACATGGAGTCATAAAGCAGAAATCTATCAGAAAAAACCCCTGATCTTGGCTCATTTTTTGGTATATGACATTGCTAGTGTGAGCCTTGATTGTTGGGTTGCCCATCGAGATGGCCAATATATCAAGTTAGGCTGTAGAAGCATTTATATTATTATAGCTTGAGTTTAGCTGATTATTTCAATTTTGCATATTTAACATGAAGGTTCTGTTTCCTTTTTCAGGCACGGCTCATTGTGCTGATATGTACCCTAGCTCTGTGAATGACCTGCCACAATTGGTCCAAGCCAGAGAGGTCATCAGCAAAACGATTGGACGATGGCTGATGCCATAACATTGACAGCCAATGAGATGTGAATGAAGAGCTCTTCAAATTGTTGAACTTCTAGTCCCATATTCCTGGTATTCTGTATCGCCCAGTGTAATCACGATCACCTGGCTGCACCAGACAATACTTCCAACAATATACAATATGTACTATTTAATTGCATTCTGCTATACAGTATGCTGTTTCAGTATCTGTTGAATGCATACCTTATAATTGCAAAATGGCTTTTGATTGGACAGATACTTGTAATTTGTCTGCCTAATCATGGGTGTCGCAAAGGGGTTCATTGGGTATGAATGCCTCCCCCCCTCTCAGAGCCCAAACGTATGGTATTTCTCTGAAAAGGACAGCACATTACTGTGCCTTCTAATAAGTAAGAACTCCATCAATAAAGAAATCATGGTGATACCCATACACTTGTCCCTCATTAGTGACCAAACTATTGACCACAATATACGTGAGTTGTGCTATAGTGAGTCATAACAGCAGCATACAATACAGATACATGTATATACTGGGGGAAATATTAGTGTCAGTGCTTTACTGAAACCCGCCTTATAATGAACCGTGTTATATTGATGGACAGCTGTACTGTCTGCCTGTATGTATTAGAGGAATGAGGGGATTAACTATTAATCTGCTGTTAACAACAACTGTAGAACAGATACGGTAATCAACCCCTTATTGATTCTCTCTATCAGGTGTTGATGCTGTGTAATGGACTAGATTTCTTGCAAATGAAAACAGGATTCTAGTCCAGGTTACTACTAATTCAATCTCATTCTGACTGCCTTCCAATATAAACAACTCAAAACCTTTATCTGATGGACACTTATTTTGGCGAGCAACCAGATTTGAACAATTTTTGTACGATTTTACCTAATTATAGACATAAAATTTTTGGGGATGCACTTCGACAGTGTGTTTTTGAAGTTGTGAGACTTACCGTAGACCCCTTACAGTGGTTGTTGGCATAATTGTCTATTTTCCTATGTAGGTATGCAAAATATCAAATTTACCTACATGTATTTACAGATTATGAGATGAAGATTTAAATTTTGGCATGATTCAGACCTTTTCTTGAAAACTTTTCCATTTCTATCTGTATTGCCCAAAAAATAACTTTTCATAAGTGCTTAATTATATACTGTGACATGATCATGACATCACGATGCCACCCTCTGTTTTGCTGTTGACAAACTCTCTGTGTATGACCTTGTTTTCCCAGGCCATATCCACCATAATGATTGACTACCATTGATATTATACCACAACTGAGATTACATCATTACATTCTACATAAAAAAACAGTTTTATGTAACATATACATCTGTTTTTATATTTATGTATATGGAAAATTTATTGATGCAATTTTATGGACCATAATCAAATATTATTCATAAACATTCCTTATTTCTGATCCATCTGTGTTAATGTAGGAGGACTTAGTTATATTTTTATCCAGTCAATATATCAGGTCTGGTTTGCACATGGTATGAAAATATCTGGAAGTATGATTGTCTTTTTACTTTCAGTGATGAGAATGATTGTACAAAATTATGTGCCAAATTTTTCTACATGTAATATATTAATACATTCATGAAGGATGTTTAACTTTTGTAAACAGTTGTTTATTTTTTGTATCTATTTCATGATTACGTATATGCTGGACATAATCTCTGCATTGGTTTATCAACATAATAATAATTGTATGTTAGTTATATGGTGGTTTTCATTTGATAAGAAAGAATGGAATAAAATATTGTTATCAATAAGATTACTTCATGGCCAATGCGTTTTTTGTTTCGTTTTCGCCCCGTGGCCATATGGGTATTGTCACATTATATGTTATGTTGTGTAGGGCACCATTCCTTATTGCCATATTTAAAGGTGTAAGGCAAAGGAATTTTCAAAATGTTAATGTGTTAATAGTTTTCAGATAATGAATGTTACACATACACAAAATATTTCCCACATTAGGTTGCATTGCAATCAGTGACGTCATCTAGGCTCGCTACCTTGTTACTATTCACTTATTATTTGTGCCATCCGGGGTCGGAAAGATCAGGGGAGAAATTTGACCCGATGACAAACTATAGCATGGCAGGACATCACCAGATAATGTTACGCTTCTTCATGGACATCTTTCATTCTATTGATGTGGGCATGATGAGATCTAGTGTGTTCAACTCACTAAACTTTGCATTTCACGTTTAACAGGGACTTATCTCACTGATCTGTTACCAACCAGAAGCCTATTCGCCTTTCTTAAACATGTACATGCCTTTTAATACTTCCCATTTCCAGCAACCTTTGAATGTTTTGGAAATGCAGGTATGGTTATAATTGTAAGCTAATGACAAGAGGATCTTTTTGTCCATTGTTACTAAGAACAAATGATTGATTTGTAATTTTGTTTGCAGAATTTCGAATTTCAGATGGTCCGGTCCGTAATGTTGAAACTTCGAAAGTGTCTGAATCTTGATTATCTCCCTTGTATCGAAACATGCAGTAGTCTACAGTTGTCGAGTTGTAAAGTTTCGAATCGGACCAAAAAGGTATCTTGTACAACTGGACCATAAGGGGAACCTATGTACCAAATTTGAGAAAGATCCATGAAGTATTTCCTGAGAAATGACGATAAAGTTTCATGGGGAAATCCAAAATGACCACCTGGTGGCCATATTGGACTTTTGAATCGGACCGAAAAAGGTATCTTGCACCACTAGACCCCAAGGGGAATCTGTATACCAAATTTGAGAAAGATCCATGCAGTACTTCCCGAGAAATCACAATAAAGTTTCATGGGCGAAATCCAAAATGGCCACCTGGTGGCCATGTTGGATTTTGGAATCGGACCAGAAAAGCTATTTTGCACAACTAGACCGCAAGGGGAACCTGTGTACCAAATTTGACAAAGATCCATGCAGTAGTTCCCGAGAATTCACGATAACAGAATTTCATGGGGAAATTCAAAATGGCCACCTGGTGGCCATATTGGATTTTCGAATCGGACCAAAAAAGGTATCTTGCACAACTGGACCACAAGGCGAACCTGTGTACAAAATTTAAGAAAGATCCATGCAGTACTTCCTGAGAAATCACGATAAAGTTTCATGGGGAAATCCAAGAGGCTGGTGGCCATATTGGATCATCGAATCGGACCAGAAAAGGTATCTTGCACAACTGGACTACAAGGCAAACCTGTGTACAAATTTGAAAAAGATCCATACAGTGCTTCCTGAGAAATCACGATAAAGTTTCATGTGGGAAGATGGCCGCCTGGTGGCCATATTGGATTTTTGAATCGGAATGAAAAAGGTATCTTGCACAACTAGACCCCAAGGGGAACCTGTGTACCAAATTTGAGAAAAATCCATGCAGTACTAAAAATCAGGACTGGATTTTTATTTTTTTTCCAAATTCCACGACTTTCCTGGATCTTCCATCACCAGAGGAATCTTTGGTCCCAAAGTTTAGGTACAGCCAAAGTTTTATCACAATTTGCAACAGGAGATACTGTGATGAATGGACAGAAATTACCACTGCAATACCATCTTGCCATTCTCTGTGCCAGCGGCTGAACATTGGCTCTGCAAATGTGAATGTGACATTTACTATCGATACATCTGCAATAGGCAGTCCTCACATATGCTATGGAGGTTTTCACAATGATAAAAGGTGGGGAGGTGCAGAAGGAAACTAGAGGTTCCGCTTTGACCCTTGAGTTGCCGCTCCGGCATGAAGCCTATGCTGGTTGTTTTTTGAGCAAAAACATACGTCTCCCCCCAACCTCCCACCTTGCCTTGAATGGGCACATAATTTAAGGGAAAGTGCTATAAAATGAATGTAACAATAAGTATCTTAAACAAAGCTGCGTATCTAAAAATATTAATTGCAAAGAAGCGATTTTCATTGTATATACATGTACAAGTAGATGAACGGTTGGACGGACACCGGACACGGATGAATGCATGCACACATACACTAAAAGCTGATCAAATGCGGGGGCTATCCCAATGAAGCTTCCATCCAAGTTTGGTGAAATTCCATCCAATAGTTCTCAAGATATCTTGCAGACAAAGCCTGTATATACATGTACAAGCAGATGGACGGACGGACGGACACCGGACACGGATGAATGCACGCACATACACCAAAACCTAATCAAATGAGGGGGCTATCCCAATGAAGCTTTCATCCAAGTTTGGTGAAATTCTGTCCAGTAGTTCTCCAGATATCTTGCAGACAAGCCCTGTATATACATGTACAAGTAGATGGACGGACGGACGGACACCGGACATGGACGAATGCACGCACACACACCAAAACATAATCAAATGAGGGGGGCTATCCCACTGAAGCTTCCATCCAAGTGTGGTGAAATTCCGTCCAGTAGTTCTCAAGATATCTTGCAGACAAGGCCTGTATATACATGTACAAGTAGATGGACGGACGGACAGACACCGGACACGGATGAACGCATGCACACAAACCAAAACCTAGTCAAATGAGGGGGCTATCCCAATGAAGCTTTCATCCAAGTTTGGTGAAATTCCATCTAGTAGTTCTCCAGATATCTTGCAGGTAAGCCCTGTATATACATGTACAAGTAGATGGACGGACGGACGGACACCGGACACGGATGAATGCACCTACATACACCAAAACCTAATCAAATGAGGGGGCTATCCCAATGAAGCTTCCATCCAAGTTTGGTGAAATTCCATCCAGTAGTTCTCCAGATATCTTGCAGACAAGCCCTGTATATACATGTACAAGTAGATGGATGGACGGACGGACACCGGACATGGATGAATGCATGCACACACACCAAAATCTAATCAAATGAGGGGGCTATTCCACTAAAGCTTCCATCCAAGTGGGGTGAAATTCCGTCCAGTAGTTCTCAAGATATCTTGCAGACAAGGCCTGTATATACATGTACAAGTAGATGGACGGACGGACGGACACCGGACACGGATGAATGCACGCACATACACCAAAACCTAATCAAATGAGGGGCTATCCCAATGAAGCTTCCATCCAAGTTTGGTGAAATTCCATCCAGTAGTTCTCAAGATATCTTGCAGACAAGGCAAGGGGACGGACAGACATCCATCCAGGCAGACAGACATCCATCCAGACAGACAGACAGACAGACGGACAGACAGACAGACAGACAGCACAAACACTAGATGTCTCCCCCCAACATAGTTGGGGGAGACATAATTAATAATGCAGATACATATGTGGATTAAAAGAAGTACTTATTTATTTCAATCTCATGAATTTTCCATCCAGAAAAACAAATCCATTCTTAACCCGATCATACTATGGTATACCATACAAGGAAGTTTTCACTTTTGTCATATTGACTGTTAAAACAATCTACTGACAGTTGACATCCAGCATCCTGGTACCGTATTCATGATATCCCTCTATCAAAATGTACTCCTGAATATACCACCAAATTTGAGAAAAATCCATACAGTACTTCCCGAGAAATCACGATAAAGTTTCATGGGGAAATCCAAGATGGCTGCCTGGTGGCCATATTGGATTTTGGAATCTGACCAGAAAACGTATCTTGCACAACTAGACCCTAAGGGATACCTGTGTACCGAATTTGACAAAGATCCATGAAGTAGTTCCTGAGAAATCGCGATGACAAAGTTTCATGGGGGAAATCCGAGATGGCCGCCTTGTGGTCATATTGGATTTTCGAATCAGACCAGAAAAGATATCTTGCACAACTAGACCCCAAGGGACACCTGTGTACCAAATTTGAGAAACATCCATGCAGTAGTTGCTGAGAAATCGCAATAACAAAGTTTCATGGGTAAAGCCAAGATGGCCGCCTTGTGGCCATATTGGATTTTCGAATCAGACCAGAAAAGGTATCTTGCACAACTAGACCCCAAGTGGAACCTGTGTATCAAATTTAAGAAAGATCCATGAAGTAGTTCCTGCGAAATCGCAATAACAAAGTTTCGTGGAGAAATCCAAGATGGCCACCTTGTGGCCATATTGGATTTTCGAATCGGAACAGAAAAGATATCTTGCACAACTAGACCCCAAGGGATACCTGTGTACCGAATTTGAGAAAGATTCATGCAGTAGTTCCTGAGAAATCGCGAAAACAAGAATTGTTTACGGACGGACTGACGACGGACGATGGACGGACCACGGATGAAAATTGATTTGAACAGCCCACCATCTGGTGATGGTGGGCTAAAAATCAGGCCTGGATTTTTATTTTTTTTCAAATTCCATGACTTCCCAGATCTTCCATCACCAAAGGAATCTTTGGTCTCAAAGTTTAGGTACAGCCAAAGTTTTATCACAATTTGCAACAGGAGATATTGTGAGGACAAAGTTAACTCAACATGATGAATGGACAGAAATCACCACTGTAATACCATCTTGCCATTCTCTGTGCCAGCGGCTGAACATTGGCTCTGGAAATGTGAATGTGACATTACTACCGATACATCTGCAATAGGCAGTCCTCACATATGCTATGGAGGTTTTCACATTGATAAAAGGTGGGGAGGTGCAGAAGTGAAGTTGGCAGGAACATCTATAATCTCCAAAACAGCCTTTATGAAAAACATCTTGTTCGGGAAATTTGAACGTAAAGTACCTCATAAAATTATAATGACATAATTTGACCACCAAAGAAATTAATAATGCAGATATATATGTGGATTAAAAGAAGTACTTATTTATTTCAATCTCATGAATTTTCCATCCAGAAAAACAAACCCATTCTTAATGCGATCATGGTATGGTATGCCATACAAGGAAGTTTTCACTTTTGTCATATTGGCTGCTAAGACCGCCTACTGACAGTTGACATCAAGCATCCTGGTACCGTATCCATGCTATCCCTCTATCACAATGTACACTGACACATGGATATGCCACAAAGTGGGTGCAACAAGTTCATTGCCATAGTTTGTTGCAGATTATGTGCACTTGAGGCAGATATACTGTGAATGGAGACATAATTCTGACACAATAGACATTTCCCCATATTTCCACACTCTGATATAATTTCTGGTCAAACCAGTACACATTCACATACTTTCCACATCTCTACATTGTTGAGTCAGAATATGAACACTTGTAGTGTTATGCCATATCATATTTGTTTGAAATACGGTATACTGTACTCATTTCATTATTAAACTGTACACATACTATCGATCTGCAATTGTGAAGACAAATTTGTGGCATTTTTTTCCAACCAAACTTCATGTACCCGTGAACATACACATGACAATGCTTGAAGCACAAAACTAACAATTCATTGACTAAGATCTAATACAACATGAACATTGACAACTGAACTATATGTGCTATAATGCTATGGTTACAATGTTTAATATGAATGAAACTACTTTCATGCAAAAAAAAATATATTTACACAATTGCATTGTGAAGCATTGCACAGTTGGCAACTACGCAGTAAAAAATAAAACACTATATAGCGATTTATTTACTCGCACTTGCAATTCATATTTCAAGTATATATTTGGTATAGTATTTGGCATGAGTAACACATAAATGTACACAGAATATGCATGTACTATCTTACTTGTAGTTATTTACATAATCAGCTGTCATATGTACACTACATGTACCAGTAGTATGCTAGTAATGTTATGTATGAGAGCAATAATTTAATACATGTATAATGAATATATAAATGAGAAAAGTGAATACAATTGTCCACAAAAAAACACAACAATATTTGACCAAGCATGGTTGTGTGATAAAAGTCGGACTGACATGGGGTCTGAAATTCTATCTGCACATCCAATGGAATATTTTGATGGTACTCGACAGTTGTGACTTTAGTCCGGTACAGGCTTATATCACAGTCATGTTACAATATATAACTAAATTTGCACTGTTACTGTAAGTAAGATGTAGATTTGAGCAATATATGATCTGTTTACATACACATTTGAAAATATAGCTTTGGCAGTACATGTATATACAATATACAAGTTGACGATATACTTTTAAACTGCGTACTGTGTTCTTTAGTTGGCAAACTGACATTCCTTAGTTGGCAAATTGGCATCTGTTGGCAAACTGACAACCACAGGTGCAAATGCATAACATTCGCTGGCTAAACAACACAATTCACAAACTTTGTGTTCTGTATGAAATTCTTGAATGCAGGAAGGATCTGGAATTTCACACTTACATGTAAGAATGTGCTGTCTACCGAGATACTGTACTATATTACAGTACATGTACTATAATTTCACACTTACATAAAGAATGATGTGCTGTCTACCGAGATACTCTACTATATTACAGTACATGTACTATAATTTCACACTTTCATGTAAGAATGATGTGCTGTCACTCTACTATATTACAGTACATGTACTATAATTTCACACTTACATGTAAGAATGATGTGCTGTCTACCGAGATACTGTACTATATTACAGTACATGTACTATAATTTCACACTTACATGTAAGAATGATGTGCTGTCTACCGAGATACTCTACTATATTACAGTACATGTACTATAATTTCACACTTACATGTAACAGTGATGTGCTGTCTACCGAGATACTGTACTATATTACAGTACTATAATTTCACACTTACATGTAAGAATGATGTGCTGTCTACCGAGATACTCTACTATATTACTGTACTATAATTTCACACTTACATGTAAGAATGATGTGCTGTCTACCGAGATACTGTACTATATTACAGTACATGTACTATAATTTCACACTTACATGTAAGAATGATGTGCTGTCTACCGAGATACTCTACTATATTACAGTACATGTACTATAATTTCACACTTACATGTAAGAATGATGTGCTGTCTACCGAGATACTCTACTATATTACAGTACATGTACTATAATTCACACTTACATGTATGATGTGCTGTCTACCGAGATACTGTACTATATACAGTACTATAATTTCACACTTACATGTAAGAATGATGTGCTGTCTACCGAGATACTCTACTATATTACAGTACTATAATTCACACTTACATGTAACAGTGATGTGCTGTCTACCGAGATACTGTACTATATTACAGTACTATAATTTCACACTTACATGTAAGAATGATGTGCTGTCTACCGAGATACTGTACTATATTACTGCACTATAATTTCACACTTACATGTAACAGTGATATGCTGTCTACCGAGATACTGTACTATATTACAGTACTATAATTTCACACTTACATGTAAGAGTGACGTGCTGTCTACCGAGATACTCTACTATATTACTGTACTATAATTTCACACTTACATGTAAGTGTGATGTGCTGTCTACCGAGATACAGTACTATATTTTCAACAATAAGTTCAATTCAAAGTACATTATATCAACTCAATGCTGGAGATGAAACTTCCAAATGTTTGAAATGGATAATGAGGTTGAATATACAAGAGATATAAAGGTTAGACAATTGCATGGTTTGTATTTAATACTAGATAACAAATAAATGCCCTCTCCCCCACCACACACACACACACATTCACTTATACCCTCACTAAGATATGTACATATTTAATAAATGACAAGATACACACCACTCTAATTTAATTCCCACTCACTTGACATTTCTTTGACCAGATGAAACATCAGATCAATTTTATATTCTTTTTGAATGGTTAATACGAAAAAAACCCCAAACAAATAAATGTTATGTCAAACATCATTAACAACTAATGGCGCCCACTCGTTCATCACACACTTGAGGTAAACTTCTGTCTGTGTATAAAAACCATGTAAATCTTATCAAAATCTGATTCATAATATTAACAATGTATACAATTGAAATCTATCTACGATCCATACTCAAAATCCTAAGGGGTGTGATTGGACTAGACCCCCATTCTGTACAACTTCCTCTGAGATTTGTGACAATTTGTTAAAGTTGGTAATGCTAGCTGATGTTTGAGTGGCCTTCAAGTTATCTCGTATCCGGTCAGATGCCTGAAATAGAGAGAAATATTTGAGATATACCCATACATGTAACAAACTTTAACCATATTTAGCTTGGGTGATATCAGGGACATGGGGAGTTTAGGGTCTTTCCAGAAAAAGTAAATGGGATTGGGGCAGTGGGTGTTATACAGTCTTCCAACATTAGAGAGATTGGAAAAAGGTATTTGAGTGGTTGGGTCAGAAAAAGGCGTCTTCGTTTGGTATTTGAATTTCCTAAATTTAACATGAACGAGAGAGGAAAGCAACATTTTCAGGAAATTTTTGAATTTTCTACACATCTTGAACAAGACATCAAAACACAAAATTACATCCAGCATTCGTTATTTGGCACTTATACTCCAAGTTTAAGAAAGATTGAATCTCACCTCATCGCAGTAAACTTTTACTATGTTAGCCTCATGATTGGCCGAATCGTAACCTCTACTTAGTGACCTTGATGCCCTGGACATGATCGTGACCATGGCATAGATGTCTATAGCAGAGTTGGCCAGTCGGTTCAGGAGAAACTGCTCATCTGAGAAAAATACCACACAAGTTACATTACAGTTAAATGTATATATATATGTAATATAGTCTCAGTCTCATATTGACCAGTCTCAATAAACCAGTTAGGCCCTGTTTATGCCGGGATGTGATAGCAGACCAGTTAGGCTCCATTTATGCCTGAGTAAGATAGACCAGTTAGGCCCTGTTTAAGCCTGGATAAGATAGCAAATAGTTAGGCTCCAATTATGCCTGGATAAGTTAGCAGACCAGTTAGTCTCCAATTATGCCTGGATAAGATAGACTAACAAGGCCCTGTTTATGCCTGGATAAGATAGCAGACCAGTAAGGACCTGTTTATGTCTGGATAAGAAAATAAATCAGACCCCGATTATGCCTGGATAAGACAGCACACCAGTTAGGCCCCGTTTATGCCTGGATAAGATAGCAGACCACTTAGGCTCTGTTTATGCCTGGATAAGATAGCAGACCAGCAAGGTCCTGTTTATGTCTGGATAAGATAGCAGACCAGTTAGACCCTGTTTATGCCTGGATAAGACAGCTCAGACCAGTCAGGCCCTGTTTATGTCTGAACACTAAGATAGCAGACCAGTTAGGCCCTGTTTATGTCTGAATAAGATAGCAAACTAGTAAGGTCCTGTTTATGCCTGGATAATATAACAGACCAGTGTCCTGTTAATGCCTGCACAGCAGACGAGTAAGGTCCTGTTTATGCTTGGATGATATAGCAGGCCAGTTAGGCCCTGTTTATGCCTGAATAACACAGTAGACCAGTACGGCCCTGTTTATGTCTGGATAAGATAGCAGACCAGTTAGGTCCTGTTTATGTCTGAATAAGATAGCAAACCAGTTAGGCCCTGTTTATGCCTGAATAACACAGTAGACCAGTACGGCCCTGTTTATGTCTGGATAAGATAACAGACCAGTTAGGTCCTGTTTATGCCTGGATAAGATAGCAAACCAGTTAGGCCCTGTTTATGCCTGAATAACACAGTAGACCAGTACGGCCCTGTTTATGTCTGGATAAGATAGCAGACCAGTTAGGCCCTGTTTATGCCTGGATAAGATAGCAGACCAGTTAGGTCCTGTTTATGTCTGAATAAGATAGCAAACCAGTTAGGCCCTGTTTATGCCTGAATAAGATAGTAGACCAGTACGGCCCTGTTTATGCCTGCACAGCAGACCAGTAAGGTCCTGTTTATGCTTGGATGATAAAGCAGACCAGTTAGGCCCCATTTATGCCTGAATAAGACAGCAGACCAGTACGGCCCTGTTTATGCCTGGATAAGATAGCAGACCAGTACGGCCCTGTTTATGCCTGAATAAGATAGCAGACCAGTACGGCCCTGTTTATGCCTGGATAAGATAGCAGACCAGTACGGCCCTGTTTATGCCTGAATAAGACAGCAGACCAGTTAGGCCCCATTTATGCCTGAATAAGACAGCAGACCAGTACGGCCCTGTTTATGCCTGGATAAGATAGACCAGTACGGCCCTGTTTATGCCTGAATAAGACAGCAGACCAGTACGGCCCTGTTTATGCCTGGATAAGATAGCAGACCACTTAGACCCTGTTCATGCCTGGGTAAGATTGCAGACCAGTACGGCCCCATTTATGCCTGGATAAGCAGATCAGTAAGGACCTAGCTGTTTATGCCTGGACAAGACAGCCAACCAGTTAGGCCCCATTTATGCCTGGACAACATAGCAGACCAGTTAGGCTCCATTTATGCCTGGACAAGATAGCAGACCAGTTAGGCCCCCTTTATGCCTGGACAACATAGCAGACCACTTAGGCCCTGTTTATGCCTAGGCAAGATAGCAGACCAGTTAGGCCCCATTTATGCCTGGATAAGATAACAGACCAGTTAGGCCCCATTTATGCCTGGATAAGACAGCAGACCAGTTAGGCCCTGTTTATGCCTGGGTAAGATAACAGATCAGTTAGGCCCCATTTATGCCTGGATAAGATAGCAGACCAGCTAGGCCCTGTTTATGCCTGGATAAGATAGCAGACCAGTTAAGCCCCATTTATGCCTGGATAAGATAGCAGACCAGCTAGGTTCTGTAAATGCCTGGATAAGATAGCAGACCAGCTAGGTTCTGTAAATGCCTCGATAAGATAGCAGACCAGTTAGGTCCTGGATATGCCTGGATAAGATAGCAGACCAGTTAGGCCCCATTTATGCCTGGATAAGATAGCAGACCAGCTAGGTTCTGTAAATGCCTGGATAAGATAGCAGACCAGCTAGGTTCTGTAAATGCCTGGATAAGATAGCAGACCAGTTAGGTCCTGGATAAGACAACAGACCAGTTAGGTCCTGGATATGCCTGGATAAGATAGCAGACCAGTTAGACCCCATTTATACCAATATTTGATACGTCTGCTGCAAGTTCGACTGTACCTCTTCGTTCACCTGACAGTCGACTATTCACTGCTCCCCGATTAAGCTTCATGCAGCTGAACGATTTTAGACTCACTTGTGTCACCCTACCTTGAACAACATACTCCTATTTATATTTATATTAATCAAAATTATAGTTTATATTTCATTATAAATTAAACAATTTTACAATTTCAATCAGAATGGAGTTGATCTATGCATGAGGCCATGTTTCTTTGGAGAGGTCACCGGCAGACTGCTGTTGCCATTTTAAATCAAGACTACTCCGCTCAGCGAATGGGTTACTTATGCTTATGCCTCACCTGAGTCTAACCTGATAATGACATCACGGACCAGCTGAATGGCATTTTCCTAACACCCGGATCAGAGTAACCCAAGTAGCCTAGTTGAACACGCCGCTGGTGTGTTAGTCAGTGGAGGATGTACTTAGACTAAAATTGGTACAATCACAACCTACATCCTCAGAGTCTTATCCCTTTTGAAAAATTCTTTTAATCCTTTTGGTCAACAGAATATTGAGTACAATGTACAAAAGGTTCCCAATACCTGGTGGATTCCCAGTCAGCAGGAGTTGAATTTATCTGACTTGTATCATTGTAGGTATCTCGTATATTCGACATACAATGAGTTCACAAGTAGCAAAGTGCTAAATTAATTAGCCTCTGAAGATCCGAGAATAATCTTATTACCTTCCCTGTAGTCACTGACACCTTATATAGATGCATGTTTCTGAAGCACAGCACACTTGATGTGAGCTTGAGTCAAACATTTCAATTTTAAGGATCTACTGGCTATGGAAATACTGAGCTTTCACAAATGTCACTGAATGACATCCTGACAATGACTTTGTACATGGTTTTGCAAATGGTCATATAAATAAAATACAATGTGTGCATTCTCAGGAAGTCACATTTCTTAACTTTCATATCTTCTTTCCTAATCTGCTAGCACTGTTCAAGGACCTGCTGTCAAAATGGCACTTTTAAAGACCATGGAATTTGCGAATTGGAATTTCAAGTCCTTCCAAGGATTTGAGGTAGCATACTTATAATCTATGTACAGGTGACAGGTTACATACAAACAACTTACCCACAATCTTCTTGCCATGTTTTATAAGCAAGTCTTCCACAGTACTGCCAAAATCTTCAATAGCTTTGGATGTCTAAAACCACACAACAGATACATGTACACATGATCAGGAAGACAGAGAGCAATCTGCTTTTGTAAAAATGATTGTTTTAAAATTATAATTATGCTATGCAATATTTTCTTCTCACAATTTCGAAACAATCGTAAATTCAAACAGACTGCTGTAACAGTATTACCTTCCAGTGTATATACAAAATTATCTGATTCTTATCATTTGGCTCCATATTCCATTTATGCAGTCATTTATATTTACCCTCTCCTCAATAACATGTTGAAGAATAAAGTTGGGTTTATATAATTTGAGATGTAGTACCTGACTAGCTGGTTTGGCCAGGTCTGCATGAACAAACTGACCAAGAGACTGGCCATTACTTAAACCAATCTTCCTACAACAAAGAAATGCAATGGAATAAAAACATGAACAATTGATTGGTGAACATTTAAATTATTAACTTGGTCTGAATTGAGCGGACATCTATCTGTCAGAGTATCTGACTAAAGACTTGAATAGTTTTAGCATTACAAACTTCTTTCAGATTTTACAAATCCATAGTACACCTTTTTTTTTTCAGTCATCGAAGATTCCCTCCCGATTATTCTACTTTCTGATTTTTGTGCAAATGCAAGTTGATCTAATAGTATTTTGATCTAATAGTAGAACTACATGAAAGACTATGATCAGGTCAATTTCCATAACAGAAGTAGAATGGTGGCAAAATTGTATTACAGTTTACAAGTTAAAGGTTCTACCAAATGGTCATCACATCCCATACTTTTTAATGCTAAATTTTTGTAAGAGATTCTATTTGACATTTAATAGCGGTTCACTGCTTTTGGGAATGGTCAAAGTTAAATAAAAACAAACTTGAAACTCTCCAAATACCACGCCTGTTTGGAAACAGCGAAGGCTGTGACCTGCTGACTAATGATGTCAGAGTCTGATTACGATCATCCGTAGCGAGCAATCGTAGCTGATGTTCTAGGCAACATTGCCATTGTAATGCCAACAACGTCACAAAGCTACAAGGTAATGCCTTTGTTGAAGTCATGATGATGTCTTCATTCCCAATTGTTGTGCAATGCACGTCACAATGGGATGTCTGACATAAGCAACAAGTGCATCTTATACATGATCGTAATCAGACTCTGACATCATACGTTTTTCACCATATCTGTTTTATTGCGTATAGAAAAAATGAAAACCCGAGGGGTTCAAGTCCCCCGACGTTGAAACAATTGATTTGACTTGGAACGGCAACTTTCAGTACCCAGCATATGAAGCAATCCCAAGTGAGATCCAGTGGCAAGGTACCCACATACCAAATTTGAAAATAATCCGTTCAGTTTTTCTAAAGTTATTGTTCGGAAACAAAATTTTAACTTGGCCCCCAGGTGGCGCCACCTATAAGCAGATCGGCGTGAAAAACAATCCCAAGCGAGATCTTGGGGCGAGGTAACCACATACCAAATTTGAAAAGAATCCGTTCAGTTTTTCAAAAGTTATTGTCCGGAAACGAAATTTTAACTTGGCTCCCAGGTGGCGCCACCTATAGGTAGATCGGTGCGAAAAACAATCCCAAGCGAGATCTTGAGGTGAGGTACCCATACACCAAATTTAAAAAGAATCCATTCAGTTTTTCAAAAGTTATTGTCCGGAAACGAAATTTTAACTTGGCCCCCAGGTGGCGCCACCTATAGGCGGATCGGTGCGAAAAACAATCCCAAGCGAGATCTTGAGGTGAGGTACCCATACACCAAATTTAAAAAGAATCCATTCAGTTTTTCTAAAGTTATTGTCCGGAAACGAAATTTTAACTTGGCCCCCAGGTGGCGCCACCTGTATGCGGATCGGCGTGAAAACCAATCCCAAGCAAGGTATTCAGATGAGGTACCCACATACTAAATTTGAAAAGAATCCGTTCAGTTTTCCATTAGTTATTGTCCGGAAACTAAGTCGGACGGACGCGCGGACAGACGCACGGATGGACCCCAATTCTATAGTCCCCCTCTAGCCCTTCGGGCGTCGGGGGACAAATACCAAACTATTCTTTACATAGCTTCTCTGTATGTTTTCATGCATACATGCAGGGGGTATTTAGAAGAACCTTTAACAGTATTTTGACAGTGATAATCATCACTCACCTTTTCGCTCTCTTGGCTCCTGCATCAAATATCAAGCCCAAGTTGGCCACTGGGTTTGACAGTGCTTTCTGTAGTTCTTTCAAATGTCCTCCACCATACTGCAAGTGATTAATTGGTGAAGACATTTATTCTACTTTCAGTTTAATTTCATCCCCTCCAAAGGGAGACATATTTAATTTGATCAAATGTTGGGCAATCCAGGCCGGTCTAACATCTTGTTCTTTGATATATATAATCTTGTCTATTCAGAACAATTACCAAGCAATTGAATGATTTTATAGGATTTGTCAAAATATAATAGTTGTAAAAATACATGAAAATAATGTATAAATGGAAGACCTGTATGTATCATTCTATTACACAGGGCATCCACTGAAACCATTTCACTCGAGTACCTGGATTCCAGTGAGAGCGACAAACAGTCTAAGGATATCATTGGTTCCTTCAAAAATACGGAAGATCCTTAAGTCTCTCATCACTCGTTCTAAACCACACTCCTGAAATAGAGAGAATTGGACATACAACTTGAGATCTGTTAGGGATATTACAGAAAGTACATGGGATGGGAGGATGATTTTTCAGTTCTATGGCATATGTGTGTTTGGTGACGTACAGTCATTCCACATTAGTGAGACAGAATGAATGGTATATGGATGGAGTCAGAAAAAGTAGTCTTCTCTCCATCCCATGTACATTTTTCTGGAACAGCCCTTAGGCATGTTAGGCAGACCTGGGATAAAGTATTAGAGGGATAGGTAACTCCATTGTATTGAGCTGTTGATGTTATTCTCATTTATATGTTTAAATTGGTTCATGCAAAGGCTCAGAAAGGATCTTGTTTAGTGTCGCAACAATTCAAGTGTGTTGTTTACCAACATGTTGAGGAATGTAATGGAGAAAACTTGAGTAGTTTCAATAGTTTTTTTTGTGTTAAACTAAGGGTGTCTATAAAATAAGACAAAATCTTCAATTTACATAGATTTCTTGGTTATAACTGTCCACCAAAAGAACCAAGAAGTTAAATATCATTAAGAAGTGGCACATTATATCTAAGTTCTACTGTCTTATTGTATCCAAGATCAGACACAGTAACCAAGCTCAGTGAACTCAGATAGGTCATCATTGTTCAAACCAATTTAACTTGGTTATGGTACAGATAAAACTAAAAACACCAACATGTCCAACTCGGTTTACTTAGGGCTTTAGATTATGCTAATTTGGGCACACCCTCTAATTGGAGCAGCACAATTTTTTATGCAGGGAAGTCCCTGAATTCTGGCAAAATAGGTAGGCTTTGAGTCAGATATGAGGCTTAATTGATTAAAAATCTCCATGAATATAACTGAACATTGATTTCCAATGCAAGAAAAATAGTTTAAAATTTTTTTATATTGTTTTCGTTTTTTGCTCTCTAATTTGGGCATGACGTTCAACATTGTATCTAGGGTGTAATCTAAAGCCCTACTACTGTAACCTATCTAAACTAACAGATGAATTGTTTTTGCCTCAAAATTTGTCAGACAGTCTCCTCATCATGGGTGTCGCCAGGATTTCTTGAGAGGGGGCCATTTCCTATGCTCACTTATTCGAGAGCCCAGTACAGTGCTGTTCAATATAGGGAAAAAACATGCAGTTAAGTGCTGAGTGAAGGGCCTTCGCACCCAATGACCCCCCTAATGATGCCATTCCTCATAGGTGTACACTTGAACTCTTCCTGTTTTCACTGTGTAACCATGGTTTACTGTGACAAGAGATTAATGACAACATCATGATAACTAGCTCTAACTCACTTTCATGTATCCCATTCCACCAAGAATTTGGATGGCTTCGTCAGCACAGAACCAAGCAGCTTCCTAAAGGGAGAGAGAGAAAAAAGAAAAGAAATGACAAACAACATATTTTAGATGTTGTTAAACACTAACACAAGGGTATTTTATGAACAACTTCTTTTATTGCTCTGGTGGTCATGTATCACTGGAGATATCATGTATCACTGGAGATACTTCCAATTTCCTCAAAGCTAATGACAGAAGTGGTCAGCCATAAAACAGCCTTGTGTTATATACACTGACTTCAGTGCCTATCAAAATTTTTTTTAAGACTAACAATGAATTGATAACAGACAGAAATGATAACAATTCAAGAAATGATGAAATTCTGAGCTGATCACACCAAGGGGGGCAACTCTGGGAAAATACATGAGAAGGGGGACAACTCCTCAACATAACTCTTTGTATTATGAGACCATTACAATAAGACTATCACTTTTCTTGGTCAAAAGAGATCAAGTGACATATTCACTGCCAAGATATACCTGAAAGCTAAAACAAATAAACCAGTGCCAGCTTTCATTCACAATATAGCATTTTACAGGGTGGATGTTTTCACTTACAGATCCATAAATTTTACTGATGGCCGCCTCTATCTGGAACTCTGTGGAACCTTGATCCATATTAGCCGATACCATGTAAGCCATAGACTGCAATGAAAGAATTCATAGTATAACATGTGGTTCATGTAGCATTAAAGTGCAGAAATGGTAATACACATACGCATACATGTTTCGTTTAATATAATAACACATATACACAGGCAAACTTTCACCGTTCAGTACCGTTCAGTTCTGTACCAATTGGTACCGTTCAGTTTCCTGTTGGTAACCTCCAGGTAACTTGTTGGTGCTGCACGGAAAGTTCAGGATTGGTACCATGAAGTCCTGACTGAACAGTACCGTGCAGTTACCAATCAGTCACCACTTGGTAGTATATGCCAGGTTCTTTCCAGTTACCTACCAGTAACAGATTGGTAACCAAGTCGTAGCCACAACGATCCCAACTTTGCAGTACCATGCAGTTCTGACTTGAAGGCTACTGATCAGTTACTGGTTGGTGACCAATAGGTTATACCATAAATGAAATGTGTGGTAACTGATTGGTGACTGGTTGGTACTGTTCAGTTACTGATTGGTGACCAACTTGACAACTGAACAGTACCACGAGGGGACCTTTCCTACCAGTACCTACCAGTACCAAGAGGTACTGGCAGGTAAGCAGAAATTGGTTGGTAGCCGTTCAGTAACTGAGCTGTAACCAAGCTGTAACTGAGCTGGTACTGAAGTGTTACTGCATTGTTACCAACAGGTACCAAGTGTGGAAAATTGGGATGGTAACATAGCGGTAACTG